>LNAC01000055.1:1024922-1103089 GCA_002007465.1 Ailurus styani
GGAAGGGGAGGGGAGGAAGGGGAGGGGAGGGGAGGAAAAAGTGTTAAGACCCAGGAGGTTCCTGTATGATGGCTTTACTTTATCCTGGGACATAAAGGGCAGTGACTTCCACTCGATGGAAGGAAGAGAGAGATAATAGTATACAGGAAGCTAGTTGAGAAGATACAAATTACTATTATGGCCAGGGAGAAAGATTTTATTGAAAAAAAAATAGATCTCAGGGAAATGACTTTTCCAGATACCATGCATTCTGTCTTCTGTGAGGATACCATGCTAGTATGTACTTTAGATATTTAGAGCTTTTATAACATTTAAGACTATTGACTAAGGTTTGGTATGTGACAATATTTTAAAATCCCGAAATAGTACAGGGGAAAATAAGAAACTCTCGCAATGTAGATTAGGGAAAGCTTACGCGAGGAGGTCACGTCTACCCTGGTTGGCTGCTGAGGCAGACAGGAAGGAAAGGCAAGTCAGAAGGAAAGAGTTGTTGCAGAGACCAGGAAATAAGAAAAGCATAAAATGTTTTGGAAACCAGGTTAGTTAATATGTCTAGAGCACAGAATACTAGATTTGGGAACACAAAGATAGTAGAAGAGTGGAAAGAGATTGTGCATTCCTAAACAGATTTAATGTCTACAGCTATGGCTCTGTGTGTGTGTACGTGTGTGTATTTGCGAGTGTATAGAGTTATGTCTGTCTGTCTTTCATTTATTTATCTACGGATCATCTATCATTTATCTGTAATATCTTAATGACACTGTTTTAAATAAATAACATCGTCTTAGACTTTCTATTTTTTTTTTTTACTTTCTTTTCAAGTGTACCTAAAAACAATGGAATCTAATTATTAGGTTGCAAACGACAAACCAAATGCAAGAAAAATTTTTAGTTGGAATCAGGGAACAGTAGGAAAACATTACTTTAGAAATATGGTTCCTTAATTGCTGTTTTTCAATATTTACAAAAAGCCTCTACTTTACATTGCTTTTGTGCTCTTGAAATGTGCTGAATCCTATTTAATATGCATGTATATTGATGCATTTTATTTTCCACTGCCACTTATATGACCTCATTCATCGGAATTTATAAATTTCACAAAGGAATAATATGCCAAAATGCATAAAGTGAGCTAAATTGTATCTTTATCCAAACTGTAATTTCTTTTACCAATTAAATAATTTTATTGGACAAAATACATGGAATAATTTATAAGCCAATAAAATTATAAGAATACAAAATGTGATCAGCATAATTATATAACTTCTCTGGAATACAGTTCCTAATATTTTCTAATCCATTGAGAATTACCAGATTTTATTTTCAGTTATTAATGTTTTAAATTTGTCAGTATGTTGTATAAATGCTATTTAATATTTTTCTAACTCAAGAGGCATTCCACCTAAATTTCTTTCCTTGGAGCTTATTAATGCAGACCACCAAGCTCCAGAGAAATAAATGATGCAGGGCTAAACCTTCCTCAGAAGTACTGACCCATTTTGCATGAATAATATCATGAAAATGGATTTATTTCTAATTATAAGTAAAAGGTTGGGATGAGGGGTGCCTGGGTGGTTCAGTAGGTTGGGCCTCTGCCTTCAGCTCAGATCATGATCCCAGGGTCCTGGGATCAAGCCCCATGTTGGACTCCCTGCTCAGAGGGAAGCCTGCTTCTCCCTCTCCCACTGCTTTTCCCCCTACTTCTTGTTTTTTCTACCTCTCTCTCTCTCTTTCTCGCTCCCTCTCAAATAAATAGATTAAAAAAAAAAAAAGGTGGAATGAGAGCACCTTCCACCCATCAAATTAAGTTCCAGGAAAAAAGTAAAAGCTTTCTCTTAAATACTCTGAGTAAAAACTCTTAACTGCTTTTGCTTAATTTGATAGGTCAAAATCTAATGTCCATAAAATAGAGGAGTTTCTGTATGTCTAAAAGAACCAGACACATGCATATGCGTGTGAAATTCCTACCCCAAAGTAGAATACTTTGGTATATTAAATATTTCAAGCTAAAGGAGTTTGAGAAATGGCAGGTGCAGGACAGGCTTTTCTTTTTTTTTTTTTTCAGGACAGGCTTTTCAACCTTCCCCTGAAGCAGGTCATAAAACCAGCATGTGAGAGGAACCCTTCCTACACCCAGAGGAGAGGAGAGTCCTTCTCTTCAAAGATGGCAGCTCACAGATGGGAATCTGGACTAACAGCCTTGCTAAATTCTTACTACTTGTCTTGTCATGTCTTTCCACAACTTTCCATTTTTCATGAAACCTCACATAAGAACACTCAAGTTTAACTATTTCTTTAGGTCTTCATTTCCCTATGAAGGCTGCCAGGTCATGTAAAACTTAAGTAAATGGATACGCTCATCCCTTGTTATTCAGTCTTTTTAAATGGGGATCTCAGGCAATCCTTTGGGAGGGTAAAAGAAAAAGGTATTTTTTTTTCTCCCCAACTTCTCGATTTCCAACCCAAAGTTTCTGGGAAATCACATGACTGAATTTGTTTGCTTTGCCACACCCATAAACACTACTTATCAAAATGCTTTGTAATTACCTTTCTTCAGTAGTCTATTGCTTGGACTTTATGGTCAACACTTAATCCTTTAAAATCAACAAAGTGGAGTGCCTGGGTGGCTCAGTCTGTTAAATGGCTGCCTTTGGGTCAGGGCTCAGGTCATGATTCTGGGGTTGTTGGATCCAGCCTTGAGTTAGGCTCCCTGCTCAGCGGGGAGTCTGCTTCTCCCTCGAACCTTGCTGGTGCTCTTGCTCACTCTCTGTCTCTCTGAAAAGAATAAATAAAAAATCTTAAAATAATTAAACAAATAAAATCAACAAATTGAATCTGCAAACATGAATAATTATTTCTTATAACCATTCTTAATAAATAATATTAGATTGGGAGGGGAATGAGAAGCAAAGTGATTAGTGCCAGTTAACTGGAAAAGGTAAGCTAATAAAAGAATTCATTAGCAATATGCAGCTGATTCCACGGAAAGGAGAAACCTGGAGAAAGTCTTATTATAAAGGTCACTTAAATCAGATATACTTGACTTCTAGCCTGCCAGCTTTTACATAATCAGCTGAACATCTTGTTTCTCAGTGTGCTTAGCTGTCAGGAAGTCAGGAACTTAAAACAATCTTTAGAAGAGGCTCAGAACAGGAAGATGCTAAGCAAGCTGCCATTACCACCTCATTAGGCAAAATACACGTGCATGCAACACATGTGTATACATGCAAGCTCCGTACTGCTTTTCAGTTGCTTTCACCATGTGTGTCTGGCTGAGGAGGATCTTCAGCCCCAGGACATTTGAAATGTTCCTGTTTCCAAATGTCCGTAGACTCCCAGGCTTTGCCTTGGTGAGGAGATATGCAATTGTTAGCCTCCATGACAGAGTTCTCATTTTGTCTTCTTTTAAATTCCTAATATCTTCAAATTAACAGTAGATTTTTCCAATCAATAATGTAAATTGCATTGTAGATTTAGGCCAAGAAAAATTTTGTTAAGCATTTTTAGAATAATTAATGTAGATTATAGAAATTAACTGAATATAAATTTATGTATAAATTGTTGTTGTTACTCAATGCATGTTCTTCCAATATTATGGCAGTCTTCACATTGTCTATTAAGAAATATTTCTCCTGAGGCACCTGCGTGGCTCAGTTGGTTAAGCATGTGCCTTCAGCTCAGGTCATTGACCCTTGGGTCCTGGGATCCAGCCCCACATTGGGTTCCCTGCTCAGTGGGGAGTCTGCCTGTCCCTCCCCCTCTGCCCTTTCCCCCCGATCTGATCTTGCTTTCTCTCTCCCATGCTCTCTCTCTCTCTCTCAAATAAATACATTCCTTAAAAAAAAATTTCTCCCAAGACAGACTTCAATACAGTGAAGGCAGAATTGTGTCATTTGTATTTAATGATTTAGTCACAGCATCCAGCACAATGACACAGTAGAGGGAAAAAAAATATTTGTTGAGTGAAGTATTAATTGTGTGACATCAAAAAGACATTGGGATAGTACACTAGTCAACTACATGAGGAACAAAAGTAAAACACAAACTTCATAATTCTCTGTGTATGAAAAGGAAATTAATGAGATTTCTGAATTCAGAGACCATCCCCAATGACTTCTGACATTTTCTGAAACATATTGACCCTTTGAAAACAATATTGTGCTTTAGCTGATACAGATTTACAAGATGCCCCTGCCTTCTCTCCCAACTGCCAATGTAGGATCCACAAATACCTGGGACACAGTAGGAGCTCAAGAAATATTTGTTGAAAGAATGAATATGTGCTCAGTTAATTTTTATTTAACAAGCCTGTGATATTATAATTTATAATAAGAAAAATATATTTGGTCTGTATCTTTTCTAGCACAGATGTCCTAAATCCCCTGGTTCCTAAATGATGAGAAAAACAAAGGTGTCTTTTTTTATGTTAATGAGGTGGTATTAGGACAGCTTCTAAGGATGGGGGCTGGTTGCCCGGGAAACCAACCCTGTGACAAGAGAATTTAAACTTTCATTCAATTCCCTGTCCCTAGCAAGAGAAGGACTGGAGATGGAAACTATCACCAGTGCCAATGATTTGATCAGTTATTACAATAGAGTGAACCCTCCATAAAAACCTGAAGGGCAGGGTTTACAGAACTTCTAGGTTGGTGAACATGTGGAGATTCAGGGAGAGCACAAATATCAATGAGTACAAATAAGGGCAATAAATTAAAACACATAGAGGACACAAACCATAAGAGACTCCTGATCTCACAAAACAAACTGAGGGTTACTGGGGGGTGGGAGGGTAGGGATAGGGTGGATGGGTTATGGACATTGGGGAGCGTTTGTGCTTTGGTGAGTGCTGTGAAAGATGTAAGCCTGATGATTCACAGACCTGTACCCATTGGGCAAAGAATAAAAATAAAATTAAAAAAAAAAAGAAGTCATATATTCTAAACGAAGAATTCCATGGACTGATGTGAAATATCATAATCCACAAAATATATGTGCAAAACTTGAAACAACTAAGGGAAAAAGGACAGGTAAAGGAAAGATGAATATCTAATACATTAAAAATATGAAAACTCATCAATACATTTTAAAAATGTGAATTTCTATTTTAAATCTCTTAAATTATAAGAGTTCAGAAATAATAATAGTCAAAGCATATGGTAATATTAATATAAGTACTTAAAGTAGTATAAGATGATATCTATCTGAACCTTAAGATGTCCATTCCATTTATGTAGAAATAGTACTCCAATGAGTCTAGTTAAGGAACATAATTTAAAATCCAGAAAAGTTTGATACACAAATGAATTTATTTTTGTCATAATTACAATTTCAAAAGTAGAATAGCAGAATTGTTAAATTACAGTATTATATCCATGTAATGAAAAATTAGTTGGTTATTGCAATGATAAGACCTTTAAAATGTACAGACCAAAAAAAAATTTCAACTGGGGGAAAAAAAGCAATATAAGCATTTTACACACTGCAATCATACTAAAAAACAAACATCTGGAGAAAATACACAGAATAGAAGCTGGTTAACCAAGGTGATGGGTATAAGAATAGTTTTTCCTTTGTTAATATTCTTGCATTAAGCAACTTGCCATTGTATTTTTTTTAATAGAAGACATATAACTTACCTAATTAAAAAAAGTAACTTATTAAGCAATCTCTACTCTCAACATGGGGCTTGAACTCACGACCCTGAAATCAAGAGCTAAAAGCTCTACCAATTGAGCCAGCCAGGTGCCCCTAATTTACCTGATTTTCAAGTGGAGCTAAAAACTAAGAATAATATTTCAGATATAGTTTTTTCAGCTTTAGATAGCAGAGCTGTTATCTTCCAATCCTGTTTACAATTCTCATCATAGTCTAAAAATATGTTAGATGTATTTTAGAATTACATGATCCTATTTTAAACTTGTAAATTGAACATAGAGTTTTGCCCTCTGATTTTGTTTTTGCCTCTGCATTTGCTTTATTTGTTTCAGTTTGAGTTGTCAGAAGTTATATTTAATCACAAAGTTATTCATTAACTTTTTACTACATGATTTCTAATACTGTGTTATAGATGATATAAAGTCATATAATGAAATAATTTCTCAGTAAGTTTGAAATCTATCTGAGGATGCTCCAGGAATTTGAGCATAGTGTAGTGAACCATCAGAAAAGGAGCTATCTACAAAGTTCTAGGGAATTAAAAAAAAAAAAAAGGAATATGAGGGATGGAGGTTCTTCATCTATTACCCCATTCAATGCAAGGATGTAGTCTCTAACGTTTTTTCCAGAAAGTATAAGTAATTTTAAGGTTTCCTCTGTAATACGAAGCAACCCATCTCATTGTTGGAAAGTTTTAAAAATTATAAAGCTTATTCTCACATCACGGGCGTATCTCCACATATCCCAGTACTCTTCCTTTCTGAGATAAATATTTTAATAGTCAAAAAAGAGTAGGGGTCTGAGACATTGTCTCTCATCATGTCTTTCATTTTATCTTAAATTTCAGAGTTTCTACACGACATCTTGAATTTTCCTTTGTCCTGCCTTACTATCCTTCTCTGTCAGCTTCTCCATCCCCTTCTCTTGTCTCAAGATCTATGACTGCTTCCCCCTTTCTTCAAAGTTTCATTCTCCATTTGGCCTCAGCTTCTCTCCCTTGATACCCCAATGTTCCCCAACACAATACTTTTGCAGGCACCTCATTAAGAGAAGGTTTTAAGATAATAGAGGAAAACCACATTCCAGTAAAGAGCAGGAAGCAATTTAAATGGAATATTAGTCCATCTCTCTCTTAAAATTCTCTGGCTATCCTGCTGTGACAAATTTTTTATTGTCCACTTTTCTCTATAATCGCATAAACATGCTTTTCTGTGGGAACAATTTTCACCTATTCCGTGCCCAGAAGTTTTCACCATCTCTCTTCCTTCAGGTCCATGGACCTCCCCAAACTATTTTCCATGATCCAGAAAACAATACAAGGAGTTCTTCTACAATGTTCTTGACAGAAAGCTTCCTTCTTCAAACACCAGCAGTCTCTATAAGCAGAAATCTACCTGACTTCATTCCACAGTAAATGCCCTTATAACACTTGTTTTCTTCCTGGTGAGAATTACAGTGAAATCTAACATGCTATCCTGTCAACTTCCCTACGATGTGATCTGCACATTCTGGAAAAATAGGGATTGTATTGGCCACTTGTTCTCCTTAAACATATTTGGTTGTCTGATGAAGTTTCTCTCCTACCATCACCCTTGGTTTTCCTTTCTCCAAACTCAGTGCTCCTTGAGTGTCAGTCTCCATCCTTCTCATTTTTCCCTGGATGCTCCACACTTACAACTTACAATATATTGAAATGAAAGCAATGGTCAGATAACATCTTGCTAATGCAGAGAATAATGGAACTGGGTCTATCTTTAACTGGTGTTTAGTATTTAATTCAAAGGGAACCAGTGTAAGTGACTATTTCTTCGTGTGATTGTAAGAGCACAAAAAGTAGAACACAGAGTTTTAACCTGTGAGCTTAGAAGACACTAGCTACCTTTGAATGCCAGACAAAAGATTCTTTAAGTAAGTAAGTCAGTCCATGCTTATGATTTATCTGGGAACCTTATACAGGAGACAATCAGGGAAGCAAATCTGTAGCCCCACAGGGTAAGCCTCTATAGACAAGAGATTACTGTGATGGAGAGAACTTTCATCAGTCATTCTTTACAAAAGAGGAATCAAGGTGTCATGTGATGTGAGAGGTTTTAGAAAACCTAATTAATTCCTTCTCCACCATTTTATTTGAAAACAGAGTCAAGAAACTAAATTGGGATCAAACTAGGTCTTTAAAAACATGAGTATGTACAATTGCCAAAATGGAGCTTACCTCTGAACTGAAATTATCTGGACCTTCAAAGAGGAGTCATATGGGTTAAAAGATTTCTGATTGCAAAAGACAAAAACAAAAACAAAAATCCTCTCAAAACAAGCCAATTTAAATAAAAATAATGTATTCATTTATTGTACTGAAAAGCAGAGAGAGAGGCTTTGGCTGTGGCTAGATTGTACTCCATTTTGCATTATTTCCTCAGGCTCTTTGATTTTTTTTTTTAAGATTTTATTTATTTATTTGACAGAGAGAGAGATTACAAGTAGGCAGAGAGGCAGAAAGAGAGAGGAGGAAGCAGGCTCCCTGCCGAGCTGGGAGCCTGATGCGGGGCTCGATCCCAGGACCCTGAGATCATGACCTGAGCCAAACGCAGAGGCTTTAACCCACTGAGCCACTGAGGTGCCCTGATTTTTTTCATATCTTGTTCCTGTGGTAGAACAATGAGCAGCAGAAACTTCTTGCTTATATTTTTTCTTTTAGCAAGTTCAACAGATGAAAGGGGTTCTTTCTAACGTTCCTGGAAAATTCCAAAATTTAACCTTATTAAAATGACACGGGTCTATTACTTCCTCATACTGAGTTACTATGTCTAAGGATGGAATAAGCTGATTGCCTGCTAGGTCTAGCCCTGAAACAAGGTTGGAGATAGCCCTACAGAGTTCATGGAGTGTGGTTGAAGGAGAGGTGACCTCCAAAGATAAATTAGAATCAGGATCACAGATTGTGGGAAAACAAAAATAACACATGTTCACTATCCAGGACAAAACTTAGCTACCCACCCGATAGGCATGATGGCTTTAGGATGTATGGCATGTAGAAAAGACATGCTCTACTGCTTTGTATCATGTATGGGACAGCCTAGAAACACCCATATCTTCTTCATTTGCAGCAAGTACAAGTGAGAACACTGCTTTTCAGTGGTTAGTGGAATCCTTTCTAAATCAATCCTATTAAAAAGAGCTTTGAAGAAGGGCACCTGGATGGCTCAGTCAGTTAAGCGTCTGCCTTCAGCCCAGTCATGATCTCAGGGTCCTGGGATTGAGCCCTGGCTTGGACTTCCTGCTCAGTGGGGAATCTACTTCTCCCTCTCCCTGTGCCCTTCTCTCCCTTTCATGCTGTTTTTCTTGCTCACTCTCTCTCTCAAATAAATAAATAAAATCTTAAAAAACAAACAAACAAAGGAGCATTGAAGAAAGCATGAGTAAGAAGTCCAAATAAAACATCTCAAAAGTCAGATGACGGGTGCCTGGGTGGCTCAGCGGGTTGGAGCCGCTGCCTTCGGCTCAGGTCATGATCCCAGGGTCCTGGGATCGAGGCCCACATTGGGCTCTCTGCTCAGCAGGGAGCCTGCTTCCTCCTCTCTCCTCTCTGCCTGCCTCTCTGCCTACTTGTAATCTCTCTCTCTGTGACAAATGAATAAATAAAATCTTTAAAAAAAAAAAAAAAAAAAGTCAGATGAGGTGTATTCTTCCCAAGAGAGAGACCCAGTTAGCGATTGGAGGGCATAGAGGTTTCCTCCATTACTGTGTTCACTCACAGAAAAATTAGGAGTATCAGTTGAAGTTAAACACATAGAAATATTGCTTCCTTAAGATATATTTTAACCTAAGTAGAGTAAGAGAGAAACTAGACTCAAGACACAGGACTGAGTCACAGCCTCAGCAAACCCAGATGAAGGCCATGGGAAAAAGAATATCCAAGGGCTACTATAGGAAGCATGCAGTTACGTCTGGCTTGACTGAGAGGTTAAATGTAGCCAGGAGCAGCTTAAAGACAGCGCTGGGACGGATCAAGTGACGGAGACCACAGGCATGAAGTGATTTGTTTTATATTAAAAACCAGATGTTTAATTACTTGACATTTCCAATCATTTACTTAATTTGAGTCTCTCATTAGTCTCTTAAGGTGAGTGATGGAGGCTAAAAGTCCATCCCTTTAAAATGAATGAGCAAAATCCTCCCAGAGAGCTAGAATTAAGATCAGAGTTGATTGGGGTTGAGTCCCTGCTTTAGAAAATACAGCGATTTTCATAGAGTTTGGAGGCCTGTACGTAAAGACAAATTTTAACCTTGGATCGTATTTAAAACAGTCAAGGCATAGACTGGATAGTAACCCCATTCCCTCCACCCAAAGTCTCATCCTTTGTAGTTTACAAGTTTCACTGATTAACAATATTGATGGAATTTCCATTGTTCTCCTTAAGCATAAAACACCATTCTTTCTTGTACGTAAGATTTTTACTCCATCTTATTTCAAAATAATCAGTAGGAGTTGCCATAAATAGCAAAACAAAACCAAACAAAGAGGAGCAAATATGTCTTAAAAGCCAGTAACACAGAATGAGAGGGAGTGGGGAGTTTTACACAAAAAGTTACTGTGGGGTTTGGGAATGTAACAAAAAGAAAACAGGCTATGATACCTCGCTGTCCAATCTCTACGCTGCTCTCCTGGACCAGTCAACATTTCTCTGAAACTCTCTTTCCTCATCAGCATATTGAAAAATAATGATGTCATCTCACTAATCGTGTTTTTATGAGGATGGAGGGGATGTATGCAAAATCTAATTATAAACCGTAATGCACCGATGATCATTAGAAATCAGCAGAATTTCAATCTTCAAACTATTTGCATATGAAAATCCAACTAATTTTCTTTATTTGCTCCATTATAAGAATTGATTTAAACAATCCTAGAGTGGAGAGATGGTTTTGTCAGTCTGAATGGAAAATTCATCCTTTCCCTCAGGAATGGATGTCTCTTAGTCATGTTCCTAAAGACTGAGTTCCTTCTGGATTCCAGGACTGGAGAGGCAGATGTTCTGTTGCTAATAATTTCTGGTCTGATTTTCACAGGAAATTTAGGTTCTTGTTGAACAGCCATGGGGGCCAATTAAGAAAAGATGCGAATAGGGCCTGTGGGGATAAAGAGATGTGTACATTATGCCAGAGATGCTTGGAAGGCAGAAAGAAGGATTAGGAAATTGCAGTGATGGGGAGCCTCAGCTAGGAAATTGTTGGAGATGACAGCTGTCCATGAGGTGCCAGTAAAAGTCTGGCGAAGAGGAAGTCCATTGTGAGGGTAGCTGGTTGCATTCCCAGAAGGTCTGCTGTCTGAGAACGCTCACCCACTGACCGGGCTGTTTGTAAACCACTGGAAAATTAACATCACCTGACTAAGAACCTGGGCCAGTCAACCATCCAGCCTTTATGTGAGTAGGGATGTCTAGGTGTTCAGCTTTTGCTGTCCAGCTGCTAAGCAAGAACATGTGGTACAAGCCATGGCATGTCATAGTCTGATAATTTCCTGCTACCCCATGGAGATGCCTCCCTGCAGTGCTCTGGAATAAATATTAAGTCACCACACCCTTTGCCCTGAACTCTGGCTGAGTTTGGTGAGGGACATAAGCCTCTTTATTATGGTAATAATTATTTTTGTCATTAATTATTAATGATGAGGTGGGAAGTTTTATCAGAATGTCTGAGCTAAGGAGGATAACTGCAGGTAAGCTTAAACTTCAGCAAGGATCTTCCTGCCAAACTAGAAGGGAACAAGAAGGGGTCTTCTACACTCTCTTTAAATAATAACACTTGCACAATGAGAGGCGCTTTTTCCTACTGCTACTCTTGCGGAGGTCTACATATTAGAGAGATTGAATAACATAATGAACCATTTCTGAAGGAACAGCTTCATAAAATGTGCAGAATATTGTGCATGTGACATATTTTTTAAACTATTCTTGGCATAAATCTAAGAGCATAATCAGAAAATTGTAGGTCTAGGAAAGTATTTTGAAGGGAACTGAAAAAAATGACGTTGAGGTATTAAAATATCTGGGTTTTTTTAATACGTTTTATTTATTTATTTAGTTGACCGAGAGAGGGAGGGAGAGCACAAGCAGGGGGAGCAAACAGAAAAGGAGAAGCCGGCTCCCCTCTGAGCCAAGAGCCCGATGCTGGGATCAAGACCTGAGCCGAAGGCAGATGCTTAACTGGCTGAGCCACTCAGGCGCCTCCAAATATCTGATCTTTCAAGAAATGTTCTGTTTAAGCCAGAATCTTTATTTTCATGTGTAAAATGAGCTAATATCTATTACTTATAATATATAATAAAATGCACACACACGTATAGTATATAGATATTGAATATAGATAGTTGTGTGTATGTATATATGTGTCTATATATTTTCTGTAGAAAAAGAGAAAGTCCTTCCTGCTGTTTCTGTTATTCTGCACAAGATTTGCCAATGTTTCAGACATTCTTACAGCCCCAAAGATATGGAGCGCCAACAAAAATGAAAATGCCTTTTCACAGCTGAGGCTTTAAGCAAGCAACGGCCAGTTACAGGTACTTTGGGGACTTTATAAGGCAGATTTGTTCTTCATTAAACACTGGATACTGACATTTGAAATAAAGTGACATTTCTTCAGGTTTCTGGAATCAACTAAGTATACATTGAGTTGAGTCTGGGTTTCCATAGCTTTCATCACATTGCATGTAGTAGAGAAACTGGGAACTATAGAAAATTCACTTAAAGAAAAAGAAACCAGACAAATGGGGAATACTCTTATACCTAAGAGGAGTTTCATTTTCTCCTTTCTCCTCTCCACCACATAGTTGGATTCCAGCTGCTATTACAGATAGAAAAACACCACCCGTGGAAACAGAATAAAAAATGAAGGCCAAGCATCCGAGTGCCTGCCCCTTCTGCTCTTGCAGGAAATTGATCATGATTACATGCATCTGATCTTAATGGTTAGTCCCTGCTCTGAGCCCCAAGGAGAACAGCCAAAGAGGAGAGGAAAAAGCAACTCAAGATCCTGCCAAAATGCCAAAATGCCCTGAGGAAGAAATTGCTTCCTTGAGTTAAATCTGCAGATGATTTTAGCCCTGTGTTTATGTGCAAACAATAAGTCAATAGTATTAATATCCAATTCCATTTATGCCCCCAGACACTGGTGGTATTCTATCCAAAGTAAGTTAACAACTTTTCATTTCAAATCCTTAGGAAAATCAGCATTCTGTTAGAAACATTCAAATAATCACACAAAAGACAATTAAGAATTTGTCAAATAGTCACGAGTAAAAACATAGAATACATGCAGACAGGATTATGAAATCAGTCAGGTGACATAAGCTCCCAAGAAATATGAGCTATCTTGAAAATAATTTTTTTTTCAATACAGGGTTATATTTGTCAAATTGCGTGGATACCGTTCTCCTGACAAAGATGGCAGCTTCCAGCATAAGGAGGGTATTTATTATGAATTATTGCCCCTAGGAACTAGAATAGATTTTGGCAAATTTTTAATATATCTCTGGTTTTCATTTTGGCCACCTCGGGATTTGGGCAAACATGTCCATGTTGCATGTTACCTCACTATCCCCCCAGTCTGGATGATGTAAGTAGGGCTACACAAGTTTTATTAACATAAGGATACAGTTCGAGCCATCTTGCTATGAAGTGCCCAATAAATAAATAAATGAATGAATAAAGAAATAAATAAAACACTAAAACAAAGACAATCACTCTTTGGCTAAGGATTTTAATTATGATGAATGGCTATGAAGAAATATCTCTGGTTATCGTCTACATGGAAAAAGTTCCCTCAAAGTCACTTTTTCCCCTTGCATATCTCAGTAACAGGGATTCGGACTTCTCTGATTCCCCCAGAAGTGTACAAGGAAACTGAAAAAGAAAGTGAGAGGGAAGATTTGAGATATAATGGGTCATTAACGTTCTGGTGGCAGCTGGGGCTCAGGAAGGGGCGTGACCATCAAGAAGCTCCCTGATATGAGAAATGGATCAAGATTTTCCAGGAGTAGTAATATTTGACGTTCATCTTAAAGTTAGTTTACGTTCTTTTTTTTTTTTTTTAAGATTTTATTTATTTATTTGACACAGAGAGAGAGATCAGATCACAAGTAGGCAGAGGCAGGCAGAGAGAGAGGAGGAAGCAGGCTCCCCACTGAGCAGGGAGCCCGATGCGGGCCTCGATCCCAGGACCCTGAGATCATGACCTGAGCCGAAGGCAGAGGCTTTAACCCACTGAGCCACCCAGGCGCCCAAGTTAGTTTACGTTCTAATCTCAACTGTCTCCAAATGTCCATTAAACCTCTTTTGCAAATTATGGACTTGAGTTCCCGGAGCTTTGGGGGATACGGGAGGAGACAAGAATATTTTTGCTCCTGGAGGTGACCAACAGTAAACTGGGGGTGACTGAGGAAGTAGGTACCACTATATATGCCTTGTATTTATTTGACACGGATGCATATTATGTACAGATCTTAAAATGGGGGCAGGATAGAATCACAATAGGCAAGGACAGACTGGAGGGTAAATACGCAGGCATTTAACTAGAAAGATAATTCCCAGCCTGACAATCTCTCCTAAATCATGAAGAGCCCTTTAGATAACATTCTCTGGAAAATCTGACCCCCTCCCATATACTTTCCTAAACTTAAAACATGAAGAGTTGTATCTCTCAAATCACTGGTTCAAATTTAGGCCAGGCTACTAAAAGTATGCTTTGAGAGAGATCCTATTTTCTGATTAGGTCTTAGTGAAAGATTGTACATTTTCTATCACCAATTCATCACATAACCCCTTTGTTCAAGAATTTTTTTTAATGTAGCAAGCAGTTAGTACATTCAGTAACTATAGACTTTTCCATAGGAAGAGAGTTCCGCTTAGTGAATTCAGATGAATATAGGACAAGATTATGTTCACAGAGTGATGCTTTTGTTGATAAATAGATGATTTTATATTTTTGCTTTTACTAGTGTTCATTTTAAAAGCATTCTTATTCTGTTTCCATAGATTCTCTGCTATCATTAACTAAAAGTGTGCAGATTGTATCAATATAAAGACAATTTCTTCTCACCGGACAAAACTTCCAATTAGGATTTAAGAAATTTGCAGAAGGAAGGATGATAGATTTACCATGTTTTAATATTTCAAATAGAATATTGCATTTCCAATAGAAGAATAAGATGTATGGGAAATACAGTGCAATGTAATATGGAATTTCATACAATAATTCTTTGAATTTTGTTTTTAGAAAAAATGTCTAATATTAAGAACCACCACCAATATATCATATTTTAATAAATATATGCTATATCTGCCAATTCCACAAATAACTTTCCCTAAACTATGGCGACTCATTGTTATATGAATATATTTATAAAAGTAATCTTCTCAACACTTTGTCATAGACTTTCTTGCAAAATTTTACATTATATGGCTATCAGGTAAAAAACAGTTACTCACAGATAATTACAAAGTTCACAGTAATTCTGTTAATTGTTTCTACCCCTAAAGCCAATGACCTGGAAATCTTGTTTACAGCATAATTTAAACCCTTCTAGCCACAGTTGAACAGACACCTTAAAACAAACTTCCCACTTTTGCTTAAACTATTTCAAGTTTGCTTAGATTGTGTATCCTAATTGGCAAGGTATGGGGAATCATTTATAGCAACTAAATTTCTAAGCTTACCAAGAATAATGTGTTTTGATAAAGAAAACAGACCTTCAAACTAGAGGAAAAAATTACAAAAGAGACCACCCTCTAAAAAAGAAGATACAGAGGGAAGTTGTGGAGAATTCACATGGGGTCATTTCTGTATGTGAAGTGAATGTGAAAACAATACATCTCCCATCTCATCCCATTCAAAGACATAATCCAACTTGGATTTGTGCTAGACATGTGGGAAAGAGCTGAAGCAAGTCAAAGGGGGGATCAACATGTGAGAGGCTTTGTAGTCCCATATTCTGAAGAGTCTGTGAAACATGAACTTCAGGCAAGACTACCTTCTCATCTAATCATGTATAATGTCTTTCTGATCTTTCCAGGAGTTCTTAACCCGAAGCCACAGAGTGAAACCCATATTCAACACAAATATAACACCTTTCAGTTCTGGAGTTCTGGAATGTTCTCCCTTGTCTCCAGATTTTTGCACATAGTGATATTGGATGGTTCTGGTTTAAGGTCTTTCATGAGGTTGTATTAAAGATGTCAGCCAAGAAAACAAGCATCTGAAGGCTTATTACTGGGTCTAAGAATCTTCTTCCAAAATGGTGAAGGAAAGGAAAAGTAATTTTTCCTCTACCCTTTTAGACTCTTGGTTTTTACCCCACCCTATAATAAAAGACTAACAGGACAAAAACAAACGGGAGCTTGGTAGTATGTATCCTTCCTGCTTAGATAGGAAATACTCTGGAAAGCTCAGTAATTCTCTGAAATGGCCCAAGCCACCACCTTAAATACCATGTTCCACTAAAGACAAAAGATGTTGGGGGTTATGGTGGATAAAAGTCAATTACAGGAGGTTATGAGGCAAAGAACAGTTAACAAGGGTGTGGTTGTTATGAAGACTTAAATCAGTTGCCTTCTCCACTGATAAGAATTTCCAGAGATTTGATCATCCTCTGCTTCCTGGTACAGTGAAAGAGAGACACACTTACAAATGGAGATTCTCCTTATACATGTAAATGTCTCTTTTGGAAGGATAACTTCTACTAGGTTTTGAGAGTGTCTCCTATGCCCGCTGTTCCTTAAAACACACAAATAATTACATTATTTTTATTTTTAAGAAAAATTTTTAAGATAAATAAAATAATCTTAAATATTTAAGATAAAGTAATTTTAAGAAAATTATTTTATTTTTAGGAAAGCGATCAGCTCAAAATAATCTTCACACCAGAGAGAAATATTTCGTTTGCCTTCACTGGCTAACTTATATGACTAGCAAATTGGTATTGGCTATTGGTGGGATGCCCCAGGTCCTTGTCATAAGCACCCTTCATAGGGCTGCTTAAGGATATGGGAGCTGGCTTTGGTGGCTGGCTTCTTCTAGAGTAGATGATATAGGAAAGATCAAGGTAGAAGTAAGAATATCTTCTGTGACCTCCTGTGGAAAGTCATACACGATAATTTCTGTGATATGTTATTGGTTGTGTGAGTCAGTTGTATTCAGAGTGAAAGGCACTGCATCATGGTGTGAATACCAGGGAATGAGAATGATTATGGACCATTTTGGAGCTTGGATATTACAAGGGTTTAACAAATCAGGTTCCCATGGTTAAGTTTATATGTGAGATAGTTTTTCAAAGTAAGGCCTCTCAACTCTATTCAGATGCCCTTTTGTTAAATATATAGAACTTATTGCCTATTTTTCTGATAATAATAGTACAATACACAAAACAATGCATGTAGAGTCTTGCATTAAGACAAACTATTTGTTCAGCAGGTTGTCACTGACCTTATGCTATGTAGAGGTGGTAATTACCTATGTGTGTATATATGTGTGCCATAATGCTTGGATAACTTTACTACAATATGGGAACTATCCCACTATGTAATTCACCAAGCATTTTCGCTTGACATCCTACTTTAAATTAAAAATATGAATAAATTATAGCCCCTAGCCCCACTCCAGGAAGAAAAACAGTTCTTCAAAAATACAAAGAGAGATGATCAGGCACATTTTCTGCTTCATGATTTGTGGTATATTGTAATTCATACGTATATGTATGTATAAAATCTTATTCTGAAAGGAATAATTATCTTCCTTTTTATGTCATAAAGACCATAAAAGAGAGACTACCTGAGTATTGGGGAAAAAAAAAGAAACAAAGAGCCAAGTCTTATTAGTTTGATATTTAATTTTACATTTTTTTTAAAGATTTTATTTATTTATTTGACACAGAGAGAGATCACAAGTAGGCTGAGAGGCAGGCAGAGAGAGAGAAGGAAGCAGGCTCCCTGCTGAGCAGAGAGCCAGATGCAGGGCTCGATCCCAGGACCCCGAGATCATGATCTGAGCAGAAGGCAAAGCTTTAACCCACTGAGCCACCGAGGCGCCCCTAATTTTACATTTAACAGGAAAAATAAAATAGGTACAGAATCTCTTTAACAGGAAGAAGGTTACTGAAAAAAACATCTGACCTGAGACCAAGAAACATATGCCTTATTGTTAATTTAGCACATATTGTATTTTTTGGTGTTCGTTCCTTTTTTTTTTTTTTTTAAAGATTTTGTTTATTTTTCAGAGAGAGAAAGAGAGACAGATAGTGGGAAGGAGAGGAAGAAACAGGCTCCCTGCTGAGCAAGGAGCCCAGTGTGGGATTCGATTCCAGGGCCCTGGGATCATGACCTGAACCAAAGTCAGACGCTTACCTGACTGAGCCACCCAGGCATCCCATTGTTTGTTCTTTAGTAAGTTTTTGAGTTTAATTATTACTCTTATTGTTATTATTTTTTGAGAGTGCATGTGAGCATATGGAGGTGGGTGGTGGGAGAGAAGAGAGTGAGAATCTTAAGCACACTCCACACCCAGGGTGGAGCCTGATGCAGGGCTCCATGTATGGGGCTTGAAGCAGAACTCAATCCCATGACCCTGAGATCATGACTGGAGCCCAAATCAAGAGTCTAATGTGTTCAACTGACTGAGCCATCCAGGCACCCCTCTGTGCGTAATTATTTATTATTATTATTATTTTTTTTAAAGATTTTATTTATTTATTTGATAGAGAGAAAGCTCAAGCAGGGGGAGCAGCAGAGGGAGAAGAGACTCCACGCTGAGCAGGGAAGGCAGATGCTTAACCGACTGAGCCACCCATGGGTCCCAGTGTGTAATTCTTGTCTTTATCTTCCTCCCCCAAAGAAAAAGCCTCTGTCTGGGTCAACAATTTTGATCTCTCAGTAATGATGGTGGAGCTCTTTTGAAGTAACCTATAGTTCACCCTTTGTGGTTTAAGGTGTCACTATTTCTTAATTCCAACAAGAAAATGACAAGATAAAAATACTAATGGCAGCAAACTAGAGGTACATTTCATTAGATAACCAGAAGCAGAGAAAGGAACTTTGTAATGCCAGTACATTTTTTGTGAAAATGTTTTAGGACTAACACTAAGTATTCATCACAGGACTTCATGCTATTTAAAAAAGCAAACAAATAAACAAAACGACCATAAGCAAAAGCAATGAATGAAAATAACTTTGCTTCTAACAAATGTATGTTTTTGCAAGTTGGAAAGGACAGTTCTAAAAGTGTTTCACAAGGCAGGAATATGTTGCACGGGTACTAAATTTTAACCTGTAAGAGGGAATTACATTAAATTGCACCTAATGGCACTCTTCACTGAATACAATTTGGGATGATTATAAAGGATAAAACTTCTCCATAAAATTTGGCATGTTTACATCCTTTGTACCAGCAATTGTGACCAATTGTCAGTCTTACTTCATCACAAAAGACAAGTCCTCTTGGGGATAGAGAACAGTTAGCACCAGGTACTTTTCTGGTTTTCAGTGAAATAAAAAGTTATCTTTTATAAAAATAAAACTTCACTATTACTTCTTAGGTGTATCAGTATATGGGAAGATTAAACAATTAAAAATAATATTAATGTATAATTTTATGCATAGCAACCAATAAATTTTTGTGGAGTAAATAAATGATTTTTTTTCAAAAAAAATTTGACTTTTCCTTTTCATTTTAAAATCACTTCCAAATCTGGTGCTTAAGTTGATTCAATATTAACTGCATTGATAACAACCTTATTTTGTGAATTAAACTTTAGAAATCATATGAATTTGTTGAATGAATAAATGAAATCATTATTTTCTTGCCTTTTTTAACTTTGGGAAGAGGATTGCAGAGAGGTTAAAAGAATCTGGTAATGATGTTAGCTGATCAGCAAGCCTATTTTTTTTTTTTCTTTTCTTTTTGGCCCCAGAATTAGACTGTATTTCCCAGACTCCTTTGTAATTAGGTAGGGCTATGTGTCTGAGTCTAGTCAATGTTTAATTCACATGTGCTTTTTCTAGGACTTACCCATAAAAATCTTCCAAGTCCCTCCTACATGCTCTTTCTCTCTTTACTAGCTTGGTGATCTTGGAAACCATTTATTAAAGAAGACAAAACCAAAGCTAAGATTTGGTGTTGAAATCACCACTTGGACTAATCAGAAACCTAAGTTAAAATATCATTTGGGTAAGGTGAGAAGTAAACATATGGTGGTAAGCCTCTGACATTTGATGTTCCATCTGCTAGTGCAGTAAGCAATTCCCAAATCAAATGTTTTGGGGTTTTTTTGTAGAGCTAAGTTAGTAAAAATCCAGAATTAAAGGTTTTCTGAAAGGTGTTTTTCTTTATCTAATTCAAATTCAGTTTAAATTAAACTTATAAATCTTTGTTAAGTTTTACTGTAATATTAGTTGAAATGGAATGGAAAAACATGACCTCTCTAAGACAGCATGCATGTCAATATTAATATTTTGAAAGGTGACTGAAACCACTCATGTTTATAGTATTTTCTCCTATTTAAATGGGACCAAAAATAATACAGAAAGGAGAGATTCACTGTCCTTTTAGCATCTTCAAAGTAATATATGCCCTTTAATTTTATATATTTTTGTCATGCATGACAAGAGTTTTAAAATTTTAGATGGGAATAATAATTAAGATCTGTGATTACTTGGAGTATCTACTGTCAGAAAATGAAGATAATCTCTACTATATTTTGAAAACGTTGTAAAAAATTTTAACTTATAGCATTGCAACTAACTCAAAGATATGCATACTTGCTCAGATATATATATAATCTAATAAAATAAAAATAATAAATATAAAAATATATACACCTAATATATACAAAATAATTATATATTTAAATAAAAGTATACATAACTTTTATATATTTATATGTATAATTATATATACAAATCATTAAAGGGATAAAACTGAAACGTTTTTGCTCCTAAGACATCTTTCAGTTTATTTTTTCTCTTACATCTTATAGCAGACTAGGCTGCTGGTTCCAAAACCCTCTCCACTCCCCACGTCTTCCTTCCTCTAAACCTCAGTTTTGTTTAGCTCCTAGGCTGAGAGTCCTATATCTGAATAAAAATAGAACCATCCCTTTTTCCATCAGATCAATGAAGTATTTAGAAGAAGTCAGTTGGAGGAATTCTAGGGAAGATTTTTCTTTTTGATAAAAGAGAGACTCATGCAGAGAAAATCTCTACTGAGATCACTCCTTTTCTTTCTTCTTTGACTGAAGTGCAAGGAACACAGGGCTTGGAGATACTACAGCCAACTAGGGAGCATGACAGAAAGGTCAAGAGAACTGCAGAAAGGCCATCCAGAGCTCCTACTGTGTTAGGGTCGAGCCCATGGGAATCAGTGCTAGCAACTGCTCATCATAGGTTTCCAGATACTTTGAGAGGGTTCCAATAATTTAATGCCCCCGTAGCAGATGTGATTGGTGCCCTGCCCATGTTCTGTACTTTAGAGTGCAGCCACTTGACTTTTAACTGACAACACCTGTATTCTTTCCCTAAGCATTTTTTCAGTCCTTCAGAGCCAGCTTTGCCACCCCGTTAGCAAACCGGAAGTGTCCAGGGAGCATTGCTATGCCGCCCCTCCCCCAATATAAGATCAGGCCTCAAAGGAAAAGACAGAAGGCATTGGTGTATGAATATGTTCCTCCTTGAGTGAATAGCATGGTTTACCCTGGTACCAAGAGTTAAGCTCCAGAAAACTACAGTGGTATTATTGCTTGATTACAAGCCTTATTGGCTCACTTTGCATCCTCCCATATGATCTCCTTTACCAGTATTTCCTGGGATCACCTCCAAATAAATTAAATGTACTCTAATCTTTGCTGTAGGGTTTGTTTCTGTGAAAATCCAAACTCAGACAGATTTTATGAATTGAATTTAAAAGATACACATCTGCCATACGATTTTCTTTGTTGAGTTATAAATATAAAGGATTATGCTAGCCATTGATATTAAATATAATACAATGTTAGATTTTCTTTTCCTTATTTGCTTATGGTTTGATTTGATCCTCACTGTATCCCTGATTTATAAATAAGTATTTCTTTATCAATATAATTGAAGGTTTTGTTTAAAATAACATTTGGCTGGCATCCTCCAATGAAAGCTTCCTAATTAACCACTGAAGTATCTTTGAAAGAAAAAAATAGAAGTAAGGACATAAGAAATTTAAAAAAATGCAAACCAAAAAAATGGTAATACAGAAGAAAACGATCAACTTACTTCCTAGCTTTTAGAAAAATTGTCATTTAGTATAAAACAGAAAACAATGAATTAAAAAATAAAAATAAATGGGTTTTTTGGGGCTGCCACAAAAAATTATCAAAAATTTGGCAGCTTAAAACAACAGAAATTTATTCTCTCAGTTCTGGAGACCAGAAGTCCAAAATAAAGGTGTGGACTTGGCTGACTTTTTCTGGCCCTGAGGGAAACCCTTTCCTTGCCTCTCCCCCAGCCTCTACCAGCTGCTAGTGATCCTTGGTGTTCTTTGGTTTAGGTCTGTTTCCCTTGGCCTGGCCTCTGAGTGGCTGTATCTGAAATATCACTCTCTTTTCTGTTCAAAGATTACTAGTTATTGCATTTAGGGTCCATTCTAAATTTAAGATAATCTCACCTTGAAATCTTTATTACATCTGTAAAAATCTTATTTCCACACAAGATCATATTGACAGGTATGGAGGCTTAGGACTTTGACTTAACTTTTTTGGGGGATATAATTAAACCCACTACAATGGGTAAGATCAAAAAGAGATACATGAAAATGAAATATACAGTAACAGAATTTAAAGCTGCATCTGAGGCAGAAAACAGCTGAGTAGAAATAGTGGGTGATTAAATCAGTGAATGTATGATAAATAATAAGCTCTCCCAGAGTCAGCGAGAAGGACAAAGAGCTCAGATGTGATGAAAGGAAGAAATGAAAGAAAGAAAGAGGGAGGGAGGGAGGGAGGAAGGAAGGAAAGTAGAAGGAAAATACTACTAATAAAGGAAAGTCAACCATTGAATTATAGGAAGATCTGAAGAAGAGTGCTGAAAACAAAACAATTAAAACAGAAACAATACTCATAGACATAATTGAAGAAGAACTTTCATAGTTGAAAAAGGCATCTAACTGTAGCTACCCTTACTGAAAATCCTCATTATGAATCAAGGAAAATCAGTTTTGAGAAAGTCACTTCTCCTTTTGTGAAATGTGAAAATAACGTTCCTTGTATTTATTCACAATAACAAAAATATAACTCCAAAAACAAAATAAAATTCAAAGACGCTTCAGATTTCTTCTATAGCATATTAAAGGTTAAAAGACACTTTAGAGATTTGAGGGAGAAACTATGACTAGAAGACTTCTCCAGCTAGGCAAGTTGCAGTGTAAAGAAATTAGAGAAACCTCAGGATAAAAATAACTGAATGATGTCAAGCATAGTAATGAACTGTCAACTAGTTTCAGTTCATTTAATTCCCAACACCAACTTTATGAATAGGATGCTTGAGAGGTAAAGAACTTGTGCTTATAATTAATGCTATAGGTTATTTGTATAAGGAAAAAAGTGGGAATTATTTCTGTCATGTAACCCTTTTTGAAATATTTCTTAAATTATGCAATAGGGACAAATAAAAATGAATCAAAATTTAAAATTTAAGACCTGCTGTTGATTGCTAAGAGTAGTTACGTATTACAGTATTGATAATTGTCTAATTACAAATATCAGTTGATATACTTGAAAAGGAGGGTATGAAATGAACAAAAGTATTTTAGTAATCACAAAAAGAATCTAATTCTCTAAGTTAAAACAGACAATGGTGAATTGGATATTACTTTTCAGATTTTATAAAGAGGCTTAAAAGTATCCTGTTTAACATTTAGTTATAATAAAAAGAGAAAAGCTAAAGAATATTTATGAAAAAACAAAGAGAACTACCACTGGATTTAAAAATAGCACACAGATCTTCCAGCCACTGAAGAAGAGAGAAATAAACAAAATAAAAACCATATTGTTGGGAGATCTACCCCTTGGGAAAAATTTGCATTAAAGTCTCTTTTTATATTGAAAAGCAAGCAGGTGAAAGAACACATAAACACTCTCTTACATTCACAAAATTAGAGGGATTAAAGAGTTAAATATAAAAAAAAGAGTTAAGTATAAAAAAGTTAGAAGAGTAAAAAATATTTGAGGAAAATATAGCTTAAAATGTATTTGAACTTCTTATGCGGAAAGATGTCTGCAATGTTAAGTATAATAGAAACAGTTAAAAGGAAAATAAAGGAAATATTGACGACCAAAAAATTGGTATTTATTAAAAACAAAATAAATGCAGGAAGAGGCAATGAGCAAATTGGAAAATCTATTTTTCACTAATATTTTAAGTAAGTGACTAGAACCCCAAATAAAAACCAAGTGCATTTACATTTTCAAAAAGAATATTTAAACTCTAACAGAAAAATATATTTCAGCCCAAACTAATTCAAATAAATAGAAATAAAGCCAAGGTGGCCTTAAATTTGAGAATGTCAAATTCAACACACACACACCAAGGTACAATTTCCCTTCACCAAATGAATGACAATTAAGAAACACTAGTCAGGATGACATAGATCATCTAGGAACTGTCATATGGCAACAGTATAAATTGATAGAACTTTTCCATAAAGCAATATGATACTATGTGGTTAAAAAAAAAACCCCTTTAAAATATTGACTTCAAAAGTAAACTCCATCCTACATCTATGCATCTATTACTATGGGCACCATCAGAAAACACAAATGAAGATGAGTTGCTGAGATATCTTTGCTGCATCTTCTTTCTTCTTTCCTTCCTTTCTTTCTTTTTATTTATTTATTTATTATTTTTACTGAAGTTTATTTGACATACAATGTTACCTTAGTTTCAGGTGTACAATGTCATGATTCAACCTGCTCTAAAAATAACAAACTATTTGAAAAAGAGCAAGTAGAAACAGCCACTGTATCAAGGTGTCAACTGCCTGATATTCAAAGTGTCTTCTTTTCCTTCTTACACTTTTATGTGCGCTCATTTCCAACCAGCAGGTATCATTATGTTAGGTGAAAATGAGGTACTTCTTCCTTTTTTCTCTTGTTCAAAATAGATGCAGTAAGATAACATTAATATATTTTACTTATTTTAATAATATGTTGGTTACTGTCTTCACCATTTGACATAGATGATCTGAATCAATCATCACACTAACATAAGGAGATGATATTAGATCCTCCTAAGAAGAGAAAAATAAATAGTTCAAAATATTGAAGTCTCAGACCTGAATATGAATATGTATCTGTGTGATTCCTCTTTCTCAGGCAGTTTCCCTCTGCTTCCTGGAACGAAGTTTAGCAAAAGGCGGTCACTGGTACCTACTTTAACTTTCCACCGCAACAGCCACTTGTTGTCAGGGTATTCCCTGGAGGAAGTGGTAAGGACCTTGAGATACATGACTTACGTAATGGTGATATTGCCCATTACCCAGAGGAAAAGCTTCCAGGTGTTAAAAATGACCTTTTGCTCTTTCCAGATGGTGTCTGTCAATTGCAGCCAATATATATTTAAGCAAAAGTCGGGGAAGTCTGTAGATGGATCAAAGTGTTTGACAGCAGTCAAAAAAAGCCAACTGCTCTATGAATGTCTCTAAATTATAGTACCTAATGACTGAGAAAAGACTTAGACATGAGAAAAGAATCATCTCTTCTCATGTGTTTCCTTAAACATATTTTCCTCAAAGACAATTCTATATTTGATCTCTTATATGCCATATGTATATAGTATTTGACCAAATTATATAAATTATATACATGTATATGAAATATATAACTCCCTACCAAATGCACCCTACTCTTCTCCTCCTGTGCAGAGAACAATATATGACAGTGAAAAAAATGTGTTGATTGGTAAATTAAATTAATTTCATCAAGTGTGATTTAATAGAACATAAGTATCATGAGGCAGGGATTATTTACTATTTTGGGTACTGATATATATTAAATATTTAGAAAAGGGCCTGGAACATAATAAGTACTCAGTAAATGCTGGTTGAATAAATGAGTATTAGTCAGAAAGAGAAAGATAACAATGGATAAAACAGCATTAGAAAAATTAGTGTCCATCTATGCATTCATTCAATATTCACTGAGTATCTGATATATGAGGCAATGAAAAATACCTGGGCTGATGGTATCCATGAGAAATAATACTCTTACCTAAAGGAACTAATTTGATTTATTCTAGTGGAATTTTTATTGAAACTGATTTAAAGCAAGGAAAAGGACACTGCTGAAAAATGATGAAACGTCTCTGCATTTCTCCCAACTAATGAGAATTTCTAAAAATATATATACTTCAAAGTTCAATCTAGAAGTTTAAATGCAACTGATGTTTAGAGAACTCATTAGAATAGATATTTCAAGTTTTTATGTAAATAAGCTGAGATTGTAACACTTAATTTTGTGGTTATTTTTCTGAGTAACTTTTTAACTAAGACATTTTTTTCACATGGTAACATTTATTAATTACAGGAGAAATATATAGTACCAGCACTTTTAAAACATTTTTCTACAGTCAAAGTTAATTTTTTCCCAAACCATAAAATATTTAACTCTAATGCTGACTGATACTGCAATGAAGGTAGTTATAATCTCATGTTTAGGCCTGTTTTAATATGATTGGCTGACTGCAGGAACAACATTGGATTGGCAAAGAAAAGACGCCATTGTCAAACAATGTGAAATGGATTCTATCCTCCTTGTCTTAGAAATAACTATCTTGGAAAGGGTGGATAGTGTTGTTCTAGTCAAAAAGGGTAGGCTTTGTTCCTGTTTCATTTTGACAGTGAAGAAAAGTGACAAGAAAAGTGATGAAAACCCATTAAAAGTAAATGAGCATACGTTGAAATCTCCTTTAATGGAACGTTTCCTGGAATAAGAAAGTCTAATTGAAATAATAAGCTATTGAACCTGGAAGGGGACGAAGAATGTGTGGCACTTTTGGGAACACAGTGAACTAAATATAATATAACCCAACCAAAAGGAAAACATTTCCAACAAGGGTAATCCAGAGCTGCTGTTTGTCTCTTTAGGTGACGACTACCGTCAAAGTGACAGGAAGAATCTGCATGTCTGCTCAGTCTGAAGGCAATTTTCATAATAACATTGGAAGGATTGAGACTGAGAATATATGCATGGAACCAATTGGTGTAACCTGTAACCATCTCAATAGCACAAACGATGAATATGTCTGTCGCTTCAACTTCCTTTTCCCGTCTGCTCTATTTTATTACCTGTGACACATCCTTTTTGAGATGGCCCTTGCAAAGTTATACGCAAAGGCAAGTTCACTAGTTTCGTATTTCCTGAAGAAAACCCTTAAATCACAGCTTTAAAAAAGTAGTAGAAGTTGATGGTTTTGGCAACATAAGCGTCAGTAATGACAAGGTTCTGAAATTGATGTGGCATTAGACTATTTGTTTCATGTGAAAATAACATTTCAGATATGAGTATCATCTTTAAGACTGACCTGGCATATTAAGGATGATGATACATATTATTACAATATTTTCCCCATAAACTTCAGCTAACAATCATGAGTCACTAGGATTAAATTCTGAAGAATTAGGTTCTAGGTGCTGATCTTTTAAAGTCTTGATCACATATATCTTTGTAGAATATATTCTGTGACATAGTCAAGCTTTCCTTTTGGAAAAAGATAAAGAAATGATTAATACTTTCAACTGTTTACTGTATTCTGAAGGTTTCAAGAATTAATGTCAAATAGGGGAAACCTCTGTATATCCAGCAAGATGCATAGAGAAATGGGATATTTAAATCTCAGTATAACACTGGAGACCGTAAGTAAGCCTTTGGTAATGGTCAACACAATTAGGTAGAAATGCATATATATATATTTTAAAGACTTTATTTAGAGAGAGATACAGCAAAAGAGGGAACACCAGCAGGAGGAGTGGGAAAGGGAGAAGCAGGCTTTTCCGCAGAGCCGGGAGCCTGATGTGGGGCTGGATCCTAGGACCCTGGGATCATGACGTGAGCTGAAGGCAGACACTTAATGACTGAGCCATCCAGGCACCCTGAAATGCACATATTAACAGACCTTACAATAATGATAAATCTAGGCTTTAACAAGGGAAAGTACAACAGATTATTTAGAGGTTATGGATCTTGCTCAAGAAAAATGGACCTTTCAAAGTATCTACGATTTGAATTGTAGAAATTAATTTGATATGTTGGCAAAAGAAGTCTGACAAAGACACAGTATTATACCAGATCTTTTATTCATAGTAAATGTAGGGAAGGGGGTGGAAAGAATGATAAACTATTCGTTTTATAGAAGAGAAAATTCTTTATAGTGTAATACTCAAAAAATTATTTGGAAGAAGTAGATTAAAATTGCTGTCTTTTTTTTTTTTTACCTTCAAGTAACATAAAGGTCAGTATGACATGCTGCCTTTCTCTATAAGGATTGAGAGTAGCAAACAATCCACATATATTTGTTAAACATGTATTAATCCATGTATTCATTAAAAATTTTTAAGCATCTCTCAGGCACCAGGCACTGTTCTAGGAACTAGGGATATGAAGTGAACAAAATAAGAGAATACTTTTCCTTATGTATGTAACATTCTAGAACAAGGAGGCGGAGATCTATAAAAACAAGCAAAATACAGATCTCATTAGGATAGTAATGGATGCTATAGAAAAAAACAAGTAAGCCGGGAAGGGGAATAGACGATATAATGTTGAGAAGGGTTTTTTTTTTTAAATAGGCACTTCAGGTAGTCCTCCCCAATAAGGTTACATTTGAGCAGTGACCCAAAGAAAGAAGTGGCATGAGGAAAGCCATGTGGCTGTCTGACAATTTCATTGAACTATGAAAGAAATCAGTCTGTTCAATCCCCAGGGAGACTTTTATTTTAACTTGATATATGTAGCTCAATTTATAGCAAGGATGACCCTGCAATGCCAAGGGGAGAAAATTCAGGATTTGTGTCTTCTGTCAACAAAGAATAATATGGTATCATGATCACATATGATATGTTGCACCAGCATGCACTTTTCTCAAAGACTTTGCCTACAAAAAATAAAGGGTGTTTTATCTTTTGAGATGCTTGCAGTAAATGTCATCAAATCCTATGGCCTAAATCATCACCTTTTGCATGTGTGCGTGTGTGTGTGTGTGTGTAAGAAAAAGTACCAAGCACACTCTTCCTTTCTTTAGAAAAGAAGGTGGATTTTTTTTTTTTTTGGCTAGATACTACTGCATTTCTAAAATATGTAAAGAAAAAAATGCATCACTTTCTTCACAAAGTAAGTAATTTTGTTAATGAACAGAAAATAGAGAGTTTCTACTACACTTCAAAATTTGATCAATATATTCAAATACCACAATGTGAGGATGAAATGAGCCAGAGAGAATTTGAGGGTTTTATTAGAAAACTTCCAGTTTGGATAAATTAAGTTAAGAGAAAAAAATTACTAACTTTATTCTTCTTGATCAAATATTTCTTTTCTGAAAATAAAGGAAAACTATTGAAACTGAAATGACAGTGATTTCAATTGAGTAACCTTTCTCATAAAGATTTTTCCAGTGAAGATCTTGAGAAGGCCAAGATAAGAATATTGGATCCAGTAATTTTCAGTGAAGTTTCTACTAACGTTAGTGATTTTCATAAAATATGATGTCATTGAATTGGTTCAAAAAGTTCAGAGTGGAATGTGTGGGGTTTTCATGTGGTCATTTAGTAGTTTGGATGATTGGAGAAGATAGAGATTTAGATCCTTATACCACTGTTTTATGTAATAAGAGCTTTATGTATTTTGCACAAGTCACAGCCAGGAACAACATACATAAGAATAATAATATGTATGTGGCTATTGAATATCTACTGCAGTTTCTATGGATTCCTTGAATTAAGGCTATTGCACCAATTAAATTAGTGGGTAAATTTGTAAACATGCATAATTCTTGGTGTTATGTTAGCATGGCTGGAAAATTAACTGTGATTAGTTTGTTCCTATTCTATAGGTATTGACAAAGTTAAATTTCATAGACCAAATTATTCAGCAGATTTTTGGGGGATATATGTTGAAACAAAATTGGTGAATGTTACAATACATGTTTTCTTAATTTGGATACTATGGAAACAGGCTCTGAGACAGAGTTGCATGCAGGGGTTGCTTAGTTAGGTATCTTTGGGAGAGAGTTAGAAGGAGAAATATCAATTTTATAGAGGCAAACCTGGCAGATGTTACTTTAAGCAAATAATCAAGGTTGATATCACTGATAATAAGTCATGTTGATACTACATACCCATGATATGATGCAATGAGAACACTTCACATCTGAGGTAGTTTTACCCCATCAACAACCCTAGTGTGATGATGGGGAAAACATTAGACAAACCTGAAGTGAGAGACATTACACAAAATACCTTGCTGAAGACTCTAAAATTGTGAATGTGATGAAAAACAAGGAAAGACTGAGAAATTGTCCTAGATTGGAGGAGACCAAAGAGAACAAACTACTAAATGCAATGTGGTATTCTAGATTGGATCGTGGAACGGAAAAATGCATTTGTGGAAAACTGATGAAATCCAAATAAAGTCTGTATGTCAGTTTAAAAATATGTTATATTAAGATAAAGTTACCTAAATATAACTATTGAGGAAAGTTATGTAAATGTGAATTGTATACCTGCCCCACATATGAGGAAGACTGGTTGGACAGTGGAAGGTTACCAAATTTGAGTTGCAGTTGAGGTTTCTGCTGATCTATAAGGAGATTTGAGACTGGGATGGCCCTTTGGAGTTATCATCAAATCAGTCGAGGGGAATCTGGGCTTCTGCATCTTTGACTCAGTCAGTTATTGGCTAAGCTGACCTCAAGAGGGCCATAACTTTACTCAAGTCCACACGACCACTCAGCTATGAGTAGTCAACATCTGACTCAACCCTAGGGAAGGATTGGATCCTAAAGAGGGAAGCTGGATGGGAGCTGCAGGTAAGACCCCATTGTCTCCACTGTATTGATCAAGAACTGTGTCCCCCAGATAGCTCAGTCCATCAAGCCTATGACTCTTGGTTTTGGCTCAGGTCCTGATCTCACTGTCCTGAGATGGAGCCCCAGTTAGGGCTCCACGCTCAGCAGAGAGTCTGCTTGAGATATTTCCCTCTGCCCCTCTCCCTGCTCATGCTCTCTTTCTCTCTCTCAAATATATAAATAAAATATATAAATAAATCTTAAAAAAAGAAAAAGAACTGTTCCCTGTCTCCAAGTATCTACGAAGAAAAATGAAATGGCCAGAAAACTTAATGATAATTATGGTAAAACTGAATAACAGTATTAACAGAAACCTATGTGTGTACACATATTTATAAAACTCCTCAAGTTCTGAATTTAAATAGATATTGTGTAAACTCAACAATTCCCTGTGGGGATAGGGAAGAGTAAACAAAGAGGGATTTTTAGGGAACTTCCTATGGGCCTTTATCTCTAGTTATACAATGAGACAACTGAATGGAGTAGAAAGAGTAGGATAACAATATTATTTTTAATTATTTTAATAATTACCATGGGGCTGTTATTTTTGAGAGTGATAATTTTTGTTATTGTTTTAGATTTTTTTTAATAGTTGGAAATATTTTCTCACACCAATACTAAATTTAATAAATGAACTATTTCAGAAGAAGCAGTTCATTTTATAATTTCGAGAATAATCTTTTCAGTTACTAAATAATATTAGTTACAGGGGCACCTGGGTGACTCACTCCATTAAGAGTCTGTCTTCTGCTCAGGTCATGATCTCAGGGTCCTGGGATAGAACCTGCAAAGGGCTGTGTGCTCGGTGGGTAGTTTGCTTCTCCCTCTCCCTCTGCCTTTCCCCACTGTTCATGCTCTCTCTCTCTCTCTCTCTCTCTTTCTCAAATAAATAAATAAAACCTTTAAAAATAAATAAATAATTTAAATACAGAGATGGTTTAAAATGGTCTGTGTAACTCTGTGTTTGTACTATGTGCAAATGTATCGAAACATTAAGGAGTAGTTTCCCTACATTTCTTTTGTGAAATGAGTATTTTTGCCTCAACAGACATATTTCACCAAATCCATAACTTCCTTGATATGTCTATAAACAAAAGGTAAGTTGGAAGTGAAAAAAACGCCTTATGAACAATAGAATAGGAAATGGATAACCGAATTTCTCAGGCTTCATTCATAGCCAAATAACCATCATCAATTTTGACTTCTCTTTGTCTCAGTGTCCCTATCTGTTTGAAAATAAGAAAAAAACCTATTTCTCTTAAAGAATCAAGCTAGATTAGCTTAGATATTTGATCTCCTCAATTCCTAGGAGGAAAAGATAAAAAATTACTCGTCATCAGCTTCTACACCAGAGATTGTTACTGGGGTTCACGGGTTCATGTGCTTTAGTAGAGTGCTGGGGGTGTCTCTGAACCCCTGGAATTATTCATTTTGTATGCAAGGAGTAATATGTGTGGGGGGAGGAATCATTAGTTTTTGCTCAATCCTTAATATGATCTGTGCCTCGAAATTTTAAGGCCACAATATTTTTGTCAGACATTCCAAACCAGATGCTACTTGTCTGAAATGCTGTCTTTGGCAAGGAGTCTGCAAAAGAACCCGAAGTCATACACAAGAAAGATTTTACTCCTTGAGTTTGATGGAATACACTCTTTAGCAGAGGCTCCTCTCTGGAGTCTTCCTTCAACTCCTGTTATCCTCGGAGGGTGCATCTTCAAAGGGGAGTGGAAATCTTTCTTCTTGGGGTCACCCTTTACCCTTCACTTCTGGATCTGTCTTTGTATTAATGTGAAGACATTTTCATGGTATGTTCCCTTCCATCCCTTCTCTTACTTATTCCTCTACTTAAACAAAGTTTATATTCACACTGAGCAGACCTCCCTTTCTCTCAATGCACTGTGCATCTGAGCGGCATTTCAGCTCAGAATAGCATTTGTATTCAAGAGAGGCCAAAACAAATGTACTTAACAGTGATTCTCAGAGCATCATTTTGGGCTTACCTCTTCCATACCTCAGAACACTGCTCTGAAACTTTACCACACTGTGGTGAGTCCCCAAGCTTATCAATGACCTCTGCCTGCACCCAACTGGCCTCTTTTATAATTGACATTCCAGCCGTAATTAGACACAGCTGTGTATATGCCTGTGCCTACCCTGCAAGAATAAGCTCATGGGAAGGGCCATTTCCCCATCCTACCCAAGTGGCATTAGTCACTGGAGGGTGATTGTACATTCCTATCCCAGCATCCTTTAGGAATATAATGGGTAAAGACACTTCTGATATGAAAGAAGGGTTTGATGCAATATTTGTTTTTCCCTTCTAATTTATCACCCAGCCTTGGGCCCGACAGCAGTTTAAAGAATGCAGGTTGGTGTAGAACTTTATGAAGGTTGAGAGCACGCATTACAATCACAAAATTTTCAAGGCTCACAAAGCTTGCATAATTACACTGGCTGCCGGGGCCTTCCGGCACTTTTCAGCTATAATGGCAATCTGGCTAATTTCCCACTGGCTTAATCTATAACTTCAAAGGCTCCTAAAGCAGTTACGATTATTCTGTTTGCTTTTCAGGTGACCTACACCATTCATATTGAGCAGCCAAGTTCTCGGGTTGATTAATTAGAACAGACCTATTTTAATTTAGGATTTTTTCCTAAACATTGCTTCTTTCTAAAAAATAATCTCTAGATGATAAAGTAACAAAACTTTGCTCATCAAGGGGCACTTTGGGAAGCTTAAGGACAGTTGAAAACTGACTGTTATCTGACTTCTTTTTTGCATTGCAGGTCCTTATTGAAACACCAAATAACACATGTTTGGAATAGAAAACTTGGAAAATACACAAGAAACATAGAAAAGAAATACTAAATCATCAAATATTCTACCACCCAGCCATAACGACTATTAATATGTTCTTGTATTCAATAATTAATTCAGTAGATGCCAAGTAGGCTATTAGGCATGATGCTACCCCACTGGTTTTGTGTGTCCTTTTGCAATTAATTTTTAAAATATTTTTTGCATATTTAAACATGTAATATTTATTTTCTTCACATTATTTTCCTTTCATTTTTTTTAAACAAAATCAGGATCATGTTGCATGTCTAGTTTTGTATCCTGCCATTTTTTTTGTCCCACTTTATTCTGTGACCTTTCCCATGCTATTTCAAATTCTTTAAAAACATTGTTAGCATGGCTATGTAGTATCGGTTCTGGTGGGTAATCATAATTTATTTAGAGAATTCTCCATTCTTGGGCATTTACGTTATACATAAAATGAAATGAATCTTGATTATCTTTCTCTTCTCATACCTTAATCCTTTCTTCTCTTTGCACCTTCTCATGTATACCAAGTCAAATTTTGATTCTTTGTCTCTTTTCTGTGTTTTCCATCTATGCTCTATGTTTTCCTTTTCCGCCACACGGAAAAAAAGAATATAAGTACCTTAAATTAGGAAGTTAGAGTTAGAAAAAATTTTTTAAAAAGCAAGACACTGGCAAGTTTCACTTTTGTTGGGAGGGAAAGATGATAACTCGATATGGTATTTTTGTTTCCAAGCCAGAATTGCTTAACAAAACTCCATGAAAACTAGAACTGGTTTCCTGGACAATGTGTAATGTTAAATATATCATAACTATTTCTTAAATGGTTAATATTAGAAATAAAGATATAGCATGCCCAGTCTTAACATATAACACAAAAAAGAATTAAAGCGTGAGATCAGTATTATGTATCTATACTGACATCAGTAAAGGATTGAGTAAATAAAAGATAAATAAATGAGAGAAATAAGACAGATCTTATAGAAGAAGTTCATATAATAAATGCAGATAAGATGAAAGAAATAGAAAATAATCATAAGAGTAATATTTTTTGCATGCGATTGATGAATGATAAAGTTAGTGGGCAAAACTTCACACTGAGTCACAGGATATTTGGCTAGTCTCAAAGTAGTTCCTCCAAAATATTTATTAATTATTATGGCATTGTTAACAAGGACTACAGATTCTTTGCACTCTTCCATCCAGCAGGGAAGCTTAACTGCTCCTCCCTTGAGTGTGGACTGCCTTTAATGATTGGAATCTAAGGAACAGAGACTGGAAAGAAGAAAGTAGTAACTACGTACTCTACCTAGCAGACAGCACTCTAAGTGATCAAGGCTAAGAACACAAATAATAATTAATCATGTTATCGTCATGCTCTTACTGATATGCTATGAGAAAGGCACCTCACTGGAGGATTCTCCCTCAAATCTTGTAGCTTTCATCCAGTCACAGGGAAACATCAGACAAACCCAAATGGAGGGACATAAAATAATTAGGTCCCTTCAAAAGCGTCAAGGTCATGGACAACATAAATAAATAAATAAGTAGATTAATTGATTAATTAATTAATTAAAAAATTCTCATGATTGAAAGAGATTGAAGAAGCATGACTTCTAAATGCAATGTGTTATCTTTGGGTGTTTGAGTGACTCAGTCGGTTAAATGTTGGACTCAATTTTGGCTCAGATCATGATCTCAGTGTCCTGAGATTGAGCCCCATGTAAGCTTCATTCTGAGGGGAGCCTGCTTTTCTCCCTCTCCTTCTGTTACCCCCACTCACGTACACACTTTCTCTCTCAAATAAACAAATAAATCTTTAAAACAAAATAAATAAATCCAATGTGTTTTCCTAGATTGGATCACAGTTAAAAAAGAGGACATTAGTATATAATCTGTTGAAACTAAAAATAAACCTGCAGTTTAGTTAATAAATATCATACGATTCTCATTTCTGAGCTTTGATGCATATTCCACAGTTATGTAAACTGATAATATTAGCCATAGCCGGGTCTGTATTATGTATTATTAAATGAATTGTCTGTACTATTATTGCAATTTTGTCAACCTAAAATTATTTCAAAATAAAAAATTTGAAATAGTATTCTCGTTGTTTGTTAAAATTGGTTCCTAAAGCTGTCAAATTTGTTTAAATATGGAGAGGGCTTGTTAACAATTAAATGAGGTAGAACATATGTAAGAGCTTATAATTATCAACATATTGTCCTGCCCTTCGAATGAACAAGCAGGGGCATGGTGCCTCTTAATCTGTTCCCATATGATTTCGAGATTGTTTTCTGTCTTTCTTGGCTTTGGTTTGTTTTTGTAGTTTAGGGAAATGTAATCACTGAGTCCCCTCAGTAATTCATTCTAATAAGCTCTTTGATCCTGTCATATTAAAGGCCTACAAAGTCATTCCTCCGGGCTATGTCCCAGAGGATTACTTCAAAAGACCCATAGCAAGAAAGGGACAAATTATTTTACTTATGTATTTATTTTTTTTTCATTTATTTATGCTGTTAGTACTATTTCCTACATGTTTCAGCAAGTCGTTCTTTGAGAGTGGAACACCAGAATTCAGAACACAAGATAAAGTAAATATTGCCATCATTCTGAAACTTGATGTAGTGCCTTATAAAAGTACCTGTGCTTTCTATAAACTATGAAGATTTTACTGGATCTTCCTAGCTAAAAAGAAAATGTTAGAGGAAATGATTTCTGCCTAGCAATTAGCATTTTCTAGGGTTGTGCAGAGCATCAAAGTTGACTTACTTATTCTCAGATTCTTCTCTGTCAAATGGATGTGAAACTTTGAATGTGACTTGCCTAATCTCAATGACAAATCATCAAGAAGGCACTCACATGTTCAATCCGAAATTGAGGAAAATATAGTTGACACTTGAACAGGGCAGAGGTTAGGGGCTCTGACCTGTGTGGTGTCAAATCTCCACGTATACTTTTGGCTTCCCAAATCTTAACTAATAGCCTGCTGTTGACTGGAAGACTTACCAAGAACATAAACAGTTGATTAACAATATGTTATGTGTTATGATCATACATATTATTAACATATAATCATACAATCATATGCACACCAACATATAATAATATATAATTAGCATATAATCATACATATGATTAACACATATGTATGTTATACATATTATATACTGTATTCTTACCATAGAAAAAGCTCCAAAAAAGAAAATATTATTAAGAAACTCATAAGGGAGAGAAAATACATTTATAGTACTATAATGCCTTTATCAAAAATAATTCACATTTAAGTGAATCCATGCATCTCAAACACATATTGTTCAAGGGTCAACGATACATATAAATTTGTAGCATCTTTCAATTAATTGTGATTTTTGACCATAAGGGAAAATTCAATTGCTTCTAACTGTAAGGAGCTATCCCTAGAAAGTGTTTAGAATTTGCTGAGACTTATTTTGCCTATATGTTTATTATATTATTTGCAAGGATTATTTTTGTGAGATGTTAATTTGTTTCAAAAATTGCTCATTGAGAGAAAATGTCATCATTCTGGTTTTGCCATCACTAGATATATGTCCCTGGGGAATTTATATGACCTCTTCGTGGTTCAGTTTTCTCATCTATAAAATAACAATAATATAATTTTCTATTTGAAAGAATTGTTGGAATAAATTGTATGCATGGTAAATAGTTGGTCAATAAATACCAGAGTAAGTATTCCTTAAACATTAACCAATTTTATGTAATTTTTACAAATTAAAATGTGAAAAGCAATAATTTATAATTCTATAATGGAACACAATTTTTAATGAATGGAGCATTAGGGAGAAATTTTTATTTCAAACATTTAGCAATATCAGCAAATATATTTACATGCTCTAGAGTGAGGTTTGATTTCAACTACCATTGGATGGCTACACTTCAACTTTATGTTTTATAACAGAACAAGAAGTTCCTCCCTGTTGGAGACCACCAGTTTTGAAGACAGACCAAAATTAGATCACATAGTGCTAGTTCATGTCTGGAAAGTCGCATGCAGACACCCACCTGGAGCTCTTGCTGGGGTATTTAATGTAGGCAAACTACATGAAGCAAGCACTATAATGCATATCTCTTTGTAGATGATCAACAACTGTTAGTTTTCTCGTATGCATTTTTATTTTTAAATTTTTTTTTTTTTTTTTTTTTTTTTTTCACAGGGGGGGGNGCAGAGAGAGAGAGGGGGAAGCAGGCTCCCCACTGAGCAGGGAGCCCGATGCGGGCCTCGATCCCAGGACCCTGAGATCATGACCTGAGCCGAAAGCAGAGGCTTTAACCCACTGAGCCACCCAGGCGCCCTGCATTTTTATTTTTAAAACTGCATGTTTGGTTAAAGTATTTGAGGATTCATATGACCCTCTGGATAAATCTCTGGGGCAGCTCCCACCTATCATAGACCATATCTGTGCATCCTCACTGACACAGGCATATAGTCAGTACTTATTAAATATTTTAGTAAAGGAGGTGGAGAGGTGTAATAATAGAAGCATTGAGTATTGTCAATCTGAAATCAAAGTGAATGTATTGCTTGCTAAGCAAGGGATATCTATAGTCATAAGGCATCATATCTGAGACCTGAACAAGAAATTGATCTTTTTTTTTTAAGATTTTATTTATTTATTTGACAGAGAGATCACAAGTAGGCAGAGAGGCAGGCAGAGAGAGGGGGAAGCAGGCTTTCTGCTGAGCAGAGAGCCCGATGTGGGGCTCGATCCCAGGACCCTGAGACCATGACCTGAGCCGAAGGCAGAGGCTTAACCCACTGAGCCACCCAGGCGCCCCAAGAAATTGATCTTCTAATCAAGTTTTGGAAAGTCTGGAGTTCAGGGCTCTGCAAGCATTTCGAAGCAGGAATTTTAAAGATGGGCTAACCTTTCAGACTCTTATAAACGTGGTCACTGGAGCCAAACAGTTGTTGATTGGCCGAGAAGTCAGGTTACTGAAGACAAGTTATTACTGGAAGATTCAGATGGGTTTAAAATGGTTCTGGTGAAGGCTTAGGTCCATGACCTTTCTTGAACTTGGAGGATAGGAACATTTTATTCTTGATAATCTAACTCTTTAAGGCTAGAAAAATCTGTGAACTCATCTTTTTCAACCACTTGTCCATAAATGCATCCCATGGTTTAGCCACATAAACGGAGACAAACCTCCCTGCGTGCATAACCCCACCGTGCCCATCTGAGCATCGTGTCTCCGGTGGGGAAATTGCTGCTCAGTCTTTAAGTCTTTAAGTCAAATGTCATGGGATTTGTGAAGCTTTGCCTGTTACACATCCTCGCAAAGTGAAGTATTTTCTGACTCTCTCATCAACGCCTAGACAATGTTAATACCTTCCTCGTCAGAGTTCTCTTAGAACTTTGGGACAGCTCTAAACAAGCACTTTTCATTGCATCCTGTAGTTCTGTGTGCATGTGTCCGGTTTCCTTTCCTGCATTTCACATAGCTTGAAAATACGTTCTGCTTTACACACCTTTTTTTTTTTTTAATTCCAGTGCCTGCCTTAGGGTCCATTGGTAAGTGCTCAATAGATATCTGCTACTTGCATGAGTAATCAATTTATCTTTTCATTTCTGGGCAAACATTAGGGTATTTATTTGCATCTTCATCTGTCAGTGAGGGAAGGAAGACATGTAATTTGCTCAAGTGTACACTTTTACAAGTAGTAGAGCTGACAAACCCAAACTACAAGTTTGCAGGGCTTGTCTAGATGGAGGACCCAGGGCACCCAGTATGAATCTGTTTCAGCAGCACGGAGTTGTGGAAACTACTTTCATAATAACAAACACTTAAAATGCTTATGATGTGCCCAGCACTGTTCTAAACATTCTATTTCTTTCAGTATTTAAATCCTTAATACAGCTTTGTGAAGTAGGTGCCATGTTAGATCCATATTACAGTTGATTAAACTGAATCACTAAGAGAATAGTTTGCTTTGGATTACACAATTCCTGACTTTAGATCATGATTTGAATCTAGGCAGCTAGGATTTAGTCTTTGTGCCATATGGACTTAACTTTATCATTTAATCATTTACTTCCATTCTTGTCTTTTTCTTCCTTTCCCAGCCCTCGTTTCTTTTGAATTCCTTTCTTTTCTCTTCACGTATTGTTTTTAAACTTTATTTATTTATTTGTGAGAGAGCGAGAGAGAGAGTGTGAGCGAGAACGGGGAGAGTTAGAGGGAGAGGGAGACAATAAAACTCCCTGCTTCATGGAAAGCAAGAGCAAGGAAGGTCTCATTCCCTGACCCTGAGACCATGACCTGAGCCTAGCTCAGGAGTCCATTGCTTAACCCACTGAACTACCCAGCTGCTCCTCTCTTCAATTATTTTTCATTCTTTCCCTTCTTCTCTTCCTTCCTTTCTATAATGAAGAAGTAAAGCCAAAAACTAAAAGCTTCTTCCATGTTCATATGGACTTTCTCACTGAAGAACTTAATCCAAGCTGATGCAAATCCACATTAAATATTCAAGGTAAATAAAGTCAGTTCTTATGGGTATGTTCTCCAGAGATGAAGGTAGGGCATACTCTACGTGAGTGAGTTGCCTTGATTTCATATTCGAGCCCATTTTTACTCAATCAAGTGCCTTGACCAGTCAACCTGTACCCTAAACCCCTAGGGGGAAGTGGGAAACTATATTTATATTTTTTATTTCAATGTCTGAACGCAGAGTCTTTTTTGCCACATGATCCTCAGAGCAAAAGCATCAGGAAATTCTTAATCTAGTTTGTCTCCACAGCTTACAAGCAGCTGTCGTTATAAATAAAGGCTAGTGTCACTTTCATCAAACCTGAAATTTAACACGTGCTTTTGCCACTCAATGAGGGATTTCCTCTAACACACTTACCATGTAAATCTCCTGTTCTCCAGTGGTTTTACTTTGGTATTAGACTACTATAAAAGCCTATTTAGTGACAAAGACTTAACAATATAAAGGAGTAATAATGAACCTTGAAAATAAGGTTGAAATTTCCAAAACACAGGATTGCTTTTCATAAAATTTGCCATTTTCATCTCCCAAGCCAAAATTATGACTCAAAAATCAGACGTTTAGATCAAGTTGAAATCCGAAATGGGAAAATCATATAAAGTTGACAGTTTCACTCCTGAAATTTATTTCTAGTTCTTAATCAAGGGGAAATATTGTGAAGATATAATTTATAAAATAGTAAATAAGAATCAAGTGTAGTAGCTTTTTTTTTAGATTTTATTTATTTATTTGACAGAGAGAGATAGCAAGAGAGAGCACAAGTAAGGGGAGTGGGAGGTACAGGGAGAGGGAGAAGCAGGCTTCCTGCTGAACAAGGAGCCCTAAGACATGGGCCTCCATCTGGGATCGTGACCTGAGCTGAGAGCAGATGCTTAACCGACGAAGCCACCCGGTACCCCAGTATAATAGATTTTATTATAAGTTTTTCCAACCAGTGTGCAGTTAATAAAGATATGTTATTATAATTCAGTAATGGGGAATTTCTCATGTCTGATGTGCATAAAAAGTCTGAGAGCTAGATATGTATAAGATGAACCCTATGAGAGTATAAAAGAGCATTAAAAACTTTTGACATATGATCATCCTTGAATTTTTACCTTACTCATCCAATTTTTAAATTACTCTATACATACATCATCTGTGTATGCCATGAGTCAGAGATAAAGGAGGAAACATTTCATAAAAGTCTTATAAAGCCATCAGCACTTTGAACCTTCCATTATAGTTCCAAGAAATGCTTTCGAAGTTTATCTAGTCTACCCCTAATGTCCTGAGTCAAGACTTAATTTCACATCTGAAAGAAATGAATTTTTAAGTGAAAATCTGGAGTCACAGGTGCTATAATCAAGCTAGTGTCTTCACAAGCTGTGGATATTCAAGACTACAGAACAACATGCATCGGTCACATTTTTTTGTTGTAAGTCACAGAAAACGAGTATTGATTTCTCAGACACCAGGGGATGTATTGGAAGAATTTCAGATACGCTGAATTGATAGGATATTGGAAAGGTAAACTTGGTGAAATGACAAGAGCCAAGATTTTGCACTAGAAGTAAGGGAGTAAGAACAATAACCAAGGTCTTCTGTTTTGTGGAGACCCCTTTTTATTTTGCTCATTAAGGATCCAATATTCTTGGAGAAAATGTGTGATTGACTAAGCCCAAGTAGGAATAGAATGAACTGACCTACAGAGCTTCTGTAGTAGGATGTAGGAATTACCACATCCCAAACATTCACAATAAAGAATTATTCCTCAAGGGAGAACAAAGTGAAATAAGAAAGTTGGGATGGAGATTGAATGAGAAGAATGACAATTCTAAAGTGACCAACATCCAATGTTATGTGGGATGTGTGTGTGTGTGTGTGTGTGTGTGTGTGTGTGTGTGTGTGTGTGATGGCTTTCTCTATTGATAAGAATAGTGTATGAATGCTCATATAAAATAATAACTTCACATAAATGCGTCAATATCTAACCACTAAAGATTGAAAAGCAACAAAATACCATGTAAAGTGTGTATTTTGAGCCAGGAAACTAAATTGAAGTTCTGACTATGGCACTTTAAACCTATGATACAGAGTGTGATTTTGCTTCTTGATCATTGGTTACTGGAGTTAAAAAATGAGATTTATAAAAAACTGACAACATAGAATATGGTGAGATGAGGATATTCTATGTAAAAGCTATTTCTAAAGTACAGAACACCACATATAACATTAATTCTTTATTGTTCAGATTCCTTGAGTCCAACTAAGGAGGCGGAATTTCTTTTCCTCCTTTTATGAAGAGATTTTCTGCACTTGTTTACTTCACACCAGAAGGACTTCTCAACAGGCCTCTAAAGACTATGAAATGTTTTCCTTTGGCTGAGAGAGAAGTGTCAGTCCAACTGAAGAAGCAGTCACAAAATCTTTCTTTTTTAAGTGGAAACAATGATCTTAACTAATGAAGAAATTTGGGCTCACAAGTTTAGCTGAAAGCAAAGGTGTGGCTCAGTCATTTTTATTTATGCCTATAAAAGGCCTTCTTGTTTTGTCCTTTATGTGACTTTTCCCAATTAGCATGGATATATTTTATACTGCCCTGTGAGGAATTTTATAAATTGTTTATTATTTTTCTTTTCCAAAAAAAAAAAAAAGACTTTATACATCCCAGATTTTCTCCCCTTCCATGTGGCCCTTATTAATCTTCCCTGGGGGCTTTTTTACCCCCTGCCCTCTTACTTGAGGCTTAGCTGGGATGGTTCTTGCAGTCATAATTGAAAATTAATGATGAGAAGCAGCCCAAAGCACACCATTCCCTTTCCCCCTCCTCAGTCCAAGAAGTGTACAATGCGGATTTTATTTCAGGGACTCCAGAGGTGATTAATAGTCATAGGGCCCTGACACTGGCTTCAGATAAGTGGAGTAGTCTGGCAGGAACACAAATATGTGGACACCATTTCCATTAATCTCTGAACACCACATGGAAAGGAAAAAGTCTTTGCAAGGCCTCTATAAAGGGAGTTATTTTTATCAGGCCAAATTTTCTATAAAGAAAGGCTAATTTGTAGCCTCTGTGAACCTACCCCAGGAGCAAAAGAATTTCTACACTCTGCTTACACGGAGTCTTTTCTACGAATAAGAAGATGTAAATGGAGTGAAAGGGTGAATAGTTAGAAAAGTATGAAGCAACTGACAATAAAATCTAAAGAATCATGACTACTGGTGTGTGAACATGATGAGGCTGGCCAGGAGGCATGATTTTGTCATGGCTCCAGCTAAAGCACACAGACGGTCCTCAATGTTGGTTGAACGTATGGATGAAGTTTGCATTTTTCAGATGCAATATTCATTATGGATAATTGATGACTCAAAAATAATGTAAAATGCTAACATTTCTGTAATCGCTGGAATTATGATTTTCATACTAGTGTTAAAGAATACCATGGTCATGTTTGGTAACTGTTATTTTGTGATCTTTATAATACTATCCAACAATGCCACATTGTTCTACCTAGAAAATTCTAAGTAGATCCTATTTCAGAAAGGCTTATTATTCTTTCTGAATAAAGTTTATTACCTCTTATCGTTGGTGTGCCTACAATGAGCACACACTTCATTGACTATATTTATAGATGTTGCAATTATGCATTTAGATACTCTTTGATCAGCCTGTGAACTCCTTGAGACATAGGTCACACCAGGTGTTCAGTAAATGTTTCTTGAATTAGAGACAATATTTATTGGAATAAAGTAATTGGGCCCAGTTTTGCTTCTTCCTTTGACTTAGACATCTATAAAAGAAATATTCTTCTAGTTGTTAAAAATAGAGCTATTGGATGGTCTTGTTCTGGATGGGATATCTTTATTCTTTTCATGGGAGATGGATGGGAGGTATATAAATGTTGACTTTTCTTTCCATCTTTATCTAGGGGTTTGCTGAGTTGGAGATAGCACAAAATTGTTCTTTTTTAACACTGGTAATTCCTAGTTCTTTCAGTTCTTCACCAACACTTAGTACTATAAGAGTTTTACATTTTTGCTTATGTGTAATAATATTGTAAAGGTTTCAAAATATAGTTCTCTGATTATTGAGATTTAGTGTATTTATTTATTGCTATTCAATTTTCCTGTTGAGTGAGTATCTATTTACTTGTATTTATATTACAAATGAAAGTGTTTTTTTAAATTTAATTTTCTGATTGGGCTCATATACAGTAATATTATTGATTTTTGTGTTTCAATATTGTATCTTACAACGTCATAATAGTGACATAAATTCGAACAGTTTCCAATTGTCTTTAGATTCTTTAAAATAGAGTTAAGATTTTCTGCATTTTCAGAAAATAAAGTAAAAGTCTCTTTATATTTTTACCTCTTCCTTTCCTACCTATATGTGTTATATTTTTTCTGACTTTCTTGTACTAACCAACTAAGGCCTCTAGAACAATGTTGAATAGAAATGGTGAAAGAAGAAATCCTTCTTCTATGTCTGATATTAGTTAGGAATTATTCAGTCTTTCACCGTTATATATGATGCTAGCTATAGGATTTATTAAATAAATGCCTTTCAGCAGGTCCAGGAAGTTTCATTTTATTCCTGATTTGATGAGAATTCTTATGAACAATAGGTATTGAATTTTGCCAAATGATTCTCTGCAGCTCTAGACAAAACTCTGTTTTTTCTTTTTTTTCCTTGAAATTATGTATTACATTGACTGATTTAAAAAAATAAGCCAAACTTACATACATGCCACTTGGATATGATGTAGCCTCTTATTTTCCTGTATTAATGGATCAATTTGATAATATATCGTTTAAAAGATTTGCTTCTATATTCAGCAGAAATATTGATCTGTAGTTCCTTTTGTTTTTTCTTGTAATATCTTGTCTGGATTTGGTAACAGGGTGATGCTTTTTGGGAAGTGCTCCTTTCTCTTCTTTTTCTTAGAAAAGATTGTGTAGAATTGCTCTTTTTCTTCTTTAAATAGTTTGTGTCATTCACCAGCAAAACTATCTGTCCTGGAGATTTCTTTTTGGTTAGGTTTAAAACTAAAACTTAAATAGCTTATAGGGCTTTAATAGTTATAGAACTATTCAGATTTTTTTCATTTTCGGTGTATTTTAATAGTTTATGGGTTTTAAAAATTGGTCTACTTTAAGTTGATGAATTATGTGCACAGAGTTTCTAGTATTTCTTTAAAAGTCTATGGGGTCTGTAGTGAAATCCCTTTTTGTATTCCAGATATTAGAGTTGGGAAGTGTTTTTATCTCTCATATTTTTGGAAAGGGTATTTTAGAATTGTTTTGTTTCTTCTCTGTGTTTGGAAAAATTTATTTACCAGTGATGCCATCTAGGTCTTGACTTTGTCGTTATTGTTTGTGGTGATGCTTTGTTTTGTTTGTTTTTGTTTTCAGAAAAAGTAATGACTGGGCGCCTGGGTGGCTCAGTGGGTTAAAGCCTCTGCCTTCGGCTCAGGTCATGATCTTGGGGTCCTGGGATCGAGGCCCGCCTGCATCGGGCTCTCTGTTCAGTGGGGAACCTGCTTCCTCCTCTCCCTCTGCCTGCCCCTCTGCCTACTTGTGATCTCTCTCTCTCTGTCAAATAAGTAAATAAAATCTTAAAAAAAAAAAAAGAAAAAAGAAAAAGTAATGAATAATAAATTCAACTTCTTTGATACAGTCCTGTTCAGGATATCTAGTTTCTTGAGTAATACTGCTAATTGTTTCTTTTAACAAATATTTCCATGTTACATATGTTGTCAGAGTTCTTATTATGATGTTGATTACATTTACAATTTTCAATGTCCAATTAATCTACCATGATATGTGTTTTTATCTCAAATCTTGAAAATTATGCTTCAGTCTTTTTTCTTGATAATCCTAATTGTATTGGTCTATTCAAGGAACTGGAGTTTATTTTCACTGATTCTATTGTTTTTATGGGTTTTTTTTTAATTCATTAAGATTTTACTCCTATATTTATTCTTACCTTCTGCCTACATATTTTGGGTTTAATTACTCTTTCTTTTAAATTAGCTTCCTAAAGTGGCAGCATAGATCTTTACATATACACCCTCTTTGTATTCAATATGAGCATTAAAGCCTGTATATTTCCATCTGTGCTTTGCTCTAGCTGTTTGCCATGAAGTTTGATGTGATGTGCTTTCATTATTATTCAGTTCGAAATAACATCTAATTTCGTAAATGTTTAATTTAAAAAACTTGAGTTTTTAAATGTGTCTTTCTCAATTTCCAATATTTCTAATTTTTCTCATTATTGGTTTACTTCTGTATCTTCTTCTGATTTTTGTTATCTGTGTTAAGTTAGCCATCTTTCTTTTCATGGTTCCCCTCAAAGTCATGTTTCCCCTTTTATCTCTTAAATATTTTTTCATTACTTTTTGTTTTTAGCAGTTTGCCTAGTAATCAACTTACTTTTGTACTTTCGTTTAATTAAAAATTCCCTTATTGATAGGTGTATGGGTTTTGTGTCATACTCTACTTTGTACCACTTCACTGAATAGCCTTTTATGTTGCTTTCTATATTTTTGCCAATTTATCTCTGGAAAAGATTTCTAGGGCTGGTATTTCTTGGTCTAAATGTAAGTGAACTTCTGTTTGGGGGAAGATGTAGCAAAATTTCCCCCCATGTAAGTTTTGCTATTTTCCATTATTACCACCAATGTACAAGAGTGTCTATTTCCCACAGTCTTGCTGACAAGTATGTCACTAACTTTTGATTTTTTTTCTTATCTTGCTGATAAGAAATTTTATTTCAGTGTCACCACTGTTATAAATCAAGTGCCTCTATGTGTGGATCTATATACACACATTTTTCTTCTCTTAATACTAAAATAACAGATAGTGTAGGTCTCGTGTTTTATTTTATTTATTAACATTTCTTAGCTTGGTCCTTTAAAATGCCATATAAATTTTGAATCACTGATCACACATATGTACACACACATGTATTCACACAGTTTTGATTTTGAATGAGACTTCACATAGGTCAATTTTGGGAGACATTTTTAGAATATTGACATCTCCAATTTTGCATCATCATGTATGTCTTTCTTGAAATTCTCCTTAAATTTCCTCAATATTTGCAGTTTTCAGCTTAGAGAGGTCTTATGTATATTTATATGATCCTAAACCTAGAGACAGTGTTACACATTAATTCTAATATTTTAGTTATTTTCTTTTGTATTTTCTGCATATACAAATGTGTTATAGAAAAAAAATTACTATTGACTTCATTCTTCCCATTTATACCATTTTTACTTTTATTCTTGTGTGTTGTATTAAACAGAAATAGTTTTAAAGGTCACTCAATTTATTCAGAAATCTTAGGGAATGTTTTTAATATTTCACTATTAATTTCTATGTTTTCTCTTAAATAGAGAAGAGCCTACTGTTACTAGTCTGCTGCTAATATTTATATCAGAATGTGTTTAATTTTATCAAATGTTATTTTCAGCATCTTTTTAGATTATATTGCTTTGAAGTTTTTCTACTTTTCTGTTAATCTTATAATTTTAACTTATTTTAAATGTTATACCAATCATTAATTACAGAAATAAGTCAAAATCAATTGTGACACATCACTTATTTTTGTATACTACATTTGATTTGACATTAAAAAATTTTGCATCTATTTCCTTGAGAAATTTTATCCAGTAATTTTCCTGTCTTTGTCATATTTTGGTACCAAGTTTATGTTAGCCTCAAAAAAATGAGTTGTAATGTATTCCATCTTTTTTAAATCTCTGGAATTTTTTTTGTAAGACTGTTTTTTGTTGTTTTCTTCTTATCAATTATAGATGAATTCACAATCAAAGCCTTATAGTCTTCGGTGTTTCTTTGTGGGAAGACTTACAATTACAGATTCATTTTTAAAATACAGAACTTTTAATATTTCTGCTTCTTTTTCTATTGACCTTATATTTTTTCTTTTCTTTTTTTATAGTTCATATTATATTTTTATTGGAGAGCACTGATCTATAAAATATGATCTGAGTTTGAATAAATAATCTACAAAATGATATATACAATATAAAAGAATCTGTAAATACTGCAAAACATATAAAGCAATGCTACCTACTGTTCATAGATCACATACATACTTTATTTCTTAAAGATAGATCCATTTCAACTAAAATTTAAAATTTAAAATTTTTACCTTAATCTCTCTTTGGCTCTTAATTATTCTTGCTAGTGTCCTCATTTTTATTAGTCTTTTTTCAAAGATGTTTTCTGTTTCCTCATTTGTTTTACTGAATATTTTATAATTAATAAATATAAAACAATATATAAGAAAATAACTTATGTCTTCTTTCTGATGTTTTTGTTTTTTTTATTTTAGTTTTATTCCAGCTTCTTGAGTTAGAAGCTCAACTCAATGATTTTTTAGCTTTTGTTTTTTTCAATATATTCATTTATGACTGGTTATTTAACTTTAAGCATCATATCAGCTTCATCTCACAAATTGGATATATCATTTTGAAATTTCTAATTTCCGTTGTGATTTCCTTTTCTACCAATGACTATTTATAAAGTATACCTTGGGGAGCGTGGGTGGCTCCGTCAGTTGGTTAAGCATCTGACTCCTGGTTTGGCTCAGGTCGTGGTCTCAGGGTCGTGATCTCAGGGTCCTGAGATGGAGCACTATGTCGGGCTCCATGCTTAGTGCAGAATCTGCTTATCCCCGTCTTTCTTCTTCTGCTCCTCCCCCTGCTCTCTCTCTCTCTCAAATAAATAAAATAAAATAAGATTAAAAAAATAAAAAGTACATACCTTAACTTCCAAATGTTGCATTATTTCCTAGTTGATCTTATTTGACCTTTTTTAATTTAACTTCACTCTGACAATAGAACCTGTTATAAATATTTTAATCCTTTCCATTGTATCTAGACATGCTTTTTGTCCTAGCGTATGGTCAATTTTGACAAACAGTCTATGTGAACTTGTAAAGAATGTATATTCTGTCACTGCATGGTGTATTAATTTTATCAGTGAGGAAAGTATGTTGGTTATGGAAAACATCTATATTCATACAGATTAATTTTTCTTCTAAATAGATAATCGTCTATCAACTATTGAAAGGGATTGCTGGTCTTCCTGTATGATTGTAGTTTGCCAATTTCTTCTTTGAGTTCTGTCAGTTTTTCCTTGACATAAAATCTGCTACGGAGGGGTGTCTGGGTGGCTCAGTGGGTTGAGCCTCTGCCTTCGGCTCAGGTCATGATCTCAGGGTCCCGGGATCAAGCCCGACGTTGGGCTCTCTGCTCAGCGGGGAGCCTGCTTCCCCCCCTCTCTCTCTGCCTGCTTCTCTGCCTACTTGTGATCTCTCTCTCTCTGTCAAGTAAACAAATAAAAGCTTAAAAAAAAAAAGATCTGCTATGGAATTAGAGGTGCATAAATGTAGAACTGCTATGTCTTCCTGAACAACTGACTTTTATATCATGAAATAAGCTCCTTATTTTTTAGTGATGATTCTTACAGTTAAGTCTATTTTTTGATATTAAAATATACATACACATATTCATATGGGTATATATATATTCATATACATGTGTATATACAAATTCATACGTATGTGTATGTATGTATGTATATATAATATACTAGGTCAGTGTTTGTGTGATATTTCTTACCACAGTTTTGCCTATAACTATTATGTACCTTATAAAAGACACTGAAAGAGGTGTTTCTTACAGGAAGTATAAATATATATATATATATATATTAGGATTCTTATTTCACCGACAATCTTTATTGTAATTAGATTATTTAGTCGATATGTAATGTGTTTATATAGCTACATTCCTATTATTTGTGTTTAATTTTTTCTACTTGTTTTATTTTTCTCACAGCCTTCTTTTGGACACTAATTTATACACTCTTTTACTGTGTTTTGAATGTTTATCCTACCACAGTTTGCATCCTTGATTTCACACATTCTCTTCATTATGCATTCCACTTGCCAGATGATGATGGGACCTTAGAGAATTTCCTTATAGTCGGGTGAGCCTGTCTTCTGTGATATTGTTGCTATGCATTTTAATACTTTTATAGCCCCATAATGATTACATTTTCTATTTCTTCCTTGTTTTCCATGTTTCTCTCATTTTCCTTCCACTGGAAGAACTTACTTCAGTATGACTTTCAGTACGCACATGTCTTTTCTCTCTGTTTTTGGGTTTTTCTTCTATTAACTGGTTTCCAGAAATATTACTCTGATGTTCCCATATACACATCCACACATTTTCTTTTTATTCTTCTTGCATCTTTTTACTGTGGCAACATCACACAACAGTTTACAAAAACTCTCAACCATTTTCTCTTCTAATATATAACTTCTGCCTGATTCACTTTGTTTTTAATTCCAGAGCACCATGGACCCTAGACCTTTCACCATGTTTATGCGCATGTGTCTCTCACACTCTTATCTGTGTTCTTTGATCTTTTATGATTCCCAATCATCTGCTTGCATGTTTTCTACTCAACTATCATCCCTTTAACTAATTATCTTTATCTATTTTTGTCCTGTATGCTATTAAACCCATTTCTAGGTTGCATTTTTAATTCTAGACCTTCTATTTTTTTTAAGGATTTCTGTTGTTTGGTGAATTCTTTCTTTTTTATTTATTTTCACAGATATTTTAACCACGGTTCTTTCAATATCTATTTTTGATACCTAGAATTCCTCAGATACTTGTAAATTTGTTTCTATTTCTATTTTTACTTGACCCATTGTGTATGTGAGACTACATATATATGATATACATGAAATATATATACTTGAAATATATTATATACATGTAATTGAAAACAGGACAGTGAGACATTGGGCAGGAAAAATATGCAGTCTGAGGTGCTATTATTTTCCCAAGAGGCTTCAACCTACCCACTAGGAGACATAAAGTGACAACAGATCACCTTAATGCATTCAGAGCCCGAATTGACTCTAGGCCACTTTGTGTTTTTTGCAAGATTTCCTTTACTTCTGGTTCATACATAGTTTTAGAATATAGCTCTCCAAGTTCCTGCTTAAAACCTTGGATTTTATATTTTAGTTTTGTTTGTTTGTTTATTTCTCCTTAACACTATGAGACAGTCAAGAAGGAAGCTTTGTCTTTACTTGACTACAGTTGGAAAACCTCTAGTGTTTTGCTTTTAAGTGCTTGCTTATTGATTATATACTTTATCATGTTAATGATGTGTCAATTAAATTTTATTTTATTAAGTGTATTTTTATCATGTGTGCTGATATTTTGCAAATGCTTTCTCTGCATCTTTGAACAAGTCATATATAATTTTTTTCTTTTAAGATTTATATGGCCTTATTTATGACCCTATTTATGGCCTTTCTAATACTGAATAACACTTCCATTATGGAAATTAACTACAGTTGTTTATCTTGTATTATTTTTAATGCGCTATTATATTTTATTTGCTAGTGTTATATCTAAGAATTTTGCATTGATATTTATAAATAAAATGTATTCATATTATATCAATTTCATGCAATATTTAAGATAAATGCTATGTTCATGTTATAAAGCAAAAGTAGAGGTTGTCCTTCTTTTTAATGCTCCAGAATATTTTATGTAGTGTTAAGATTATGTGATTGTTTAAGAAGTTGGTAAAATTCCTATATGAAGTCAACTGGCTTTTATGCTTTTTGGTAGGGGACTCTTTAGACACTCTCTGCATTTCTTCCAGAGTAGTTAACCTGCTTATATTTTCTGTATATTGAGTAGAGTTTTGTTAAGTTTTCTGAGAAAATGATCTATCTGACCTCAGTATAAATTTTTCCTTTGGGTTCATGATAGTGCTTGCAAAAAATCCCCTAAATTTTACATTTATTTATGAGTTCTAGTGTGTGTCAGTTTTCTAACTCATTAGTTTCTGCTTTTATCTTTATGAAGCTTTCCATCAGCTGTCTTTTCATTTATTTTGTCATTCTTTTCCTAGATTTTTAAATAGTATAGTTAATTCATTTAATTTTTGTCTCATTTGTATTTATATAGGTATTCAATACTATAATTTTTTACTCACAACTATTTAGCTATATGCCACAAATTCTTTCATATCCTACTTTTATAAACCTTATATTCAGGTAATTCTAAAGTCCTTTTATATTTACCCTTTGACCTAAGAGTTGTTTAATATCATGTTGTTTATTATTTTTATTTCAACATGAAAAGGCATTTCCTGCTGATGTTTTTCTCATTGGGATCAAAGAATGTTCTTTTTTATTAAAGTAAAATTAGCATTTAGTGTTATATTAGTTTCAGGTGTGCAATATAATGAATGACTCAGCAATTCTATGCATTACTCAGTGCTCATCAGGATACGTGCGCTCTTGAACCCCAACACCTATTCCACTCATCCTCCCTCCTACATTCCCTCTGGCAACCGCCAGTTTGTTTTCTGTAGTAGAGTCTGTTTGTTGTTGTTGTTGTTGTTTGCTTGTCTGTCTTCTTTCTTTCTTTCTTTCTTTCTTTCTTTCTTTCTTTAATTCCACAAATGACTGAAATCACGTGATATTTATCTTTATCTGACTGGCTTATTACACTTAGCATAATACCCTCCAGTTCCATCCACATTATTGCAAATGGTAAGATCTCATTCTTTTTTATGGCTCTCTCTCTCTCTTTCTCTCTTTATCCATCTTCTTTATTCATTCACCTGTGTGTGGACACATGGGTTGCTTCCATATGTTGGCTATGGTAAATAATACTGTGATAAACATAGGGGTGCATCAATCTTTTTGAACTAGAGTTTCTTTTTCCTTTGGGTAAATACCCAGGAGTGGAATTACTGGATTACATGATAATTTTATTTTTAAGTTTTTAAGGAAACTCCACACCGTTTTCCACAGTGACTGCACAATTCATTCCCACCAAGAATGCATGAGAATTCCTTTCTTTCCACAATCTCACCAACACTTGTTATTCCTTGTGCTTTTTAATTTAGCCATTCTGATAGATATAAGGTGATATCTCATTATGATTTTGATTTTCATTTGCCTGATGATTAGTAAAGTGGAACATCTTTTCACGTGTTGGCCATCTGTATCTCTTGTTTGGAAAAATGTCTATTCAGGTCCTCTGCCCATTTTAAATGGATTATTTGGTTACTTTTTGGCATTGAGTTGTGTAAGTTCTTTATATATTTTGGATACTAACCCCCTTTTTGGATCATTTGCAATTATGCTCTCCCATTTAGCAAGTTGTTTTTCGTTTTGTTGATGTTTTCCTTCTCCTTGCTTTTTTTTTTTTATTTATTTTGGTGTAGTCCTAATACTTTACTTTTGCTTTTGTTTCGCTTGTGTCAGGAGATATAGCTAAAATGTTTGTACAGCTGATGTCAAAGAAATTATTGCCTATATTTTCTTCCAGGATTTTTATGGTTTCAGATCTCACATTTAGGTCTTTAATCCACTTTGAGAATGCAACTTTTATTATGCCTAAGTGATTTTATAATTTTTGTGTGTGTCTGTTGAAAATTATCTTATTTAAAATTTTATTTCCTAAGTTTTGTTTCTGGTGGATTGAAACATAAGTTATTTGGTTATGTTGTACTTAACATTTAACAGTATTAGTGAATTATTTTGTTGACTCATTTTTATACATGAAAAATTAATTTTTTTTTTAAAGATTTTATTTATTCATTTGACACAGAGAGAGAGATTACAAGTAGGCAGAGANTGTATTAGTGAATTATTTTGTTGACTCATTTTTATACATGAAAAATTAATTTTTACCACTTCTTTTCAATGTCCTAATTTTTATTCTCACAAAATGTGGTAGGATCTCCAAAGAAATGTGGAATAGGAATGATGATATTTGTTATTTTGACCAGATGCCTCATTTAAAAATATACCCAATATATCAAAATTAAATTTACAGCTATTACATATCTTTGATACCACTTTGGGGGGTTAAGGGCTTTCCATTCTATTACTTGTTTACTACTTTGCCTCAGTTGGCTGTTAAATCTCATTAAGTTCTATAATCCTTAAGAATCTCACACAACGAAAAACTTAGATATCGTTTTCACATTATATCTCCAGGAACTCAGAATATCTGGTACATAGTAGCTCTTCCTTAAATATCTTTTGGTGAATTCTTTATTTTCATGTTTTTCTGTCTAAAAGTAATAATATTTTCTTCTTTCAAAAATTATGATAAATTGTATTAATTTATTGTATTATAAACTGTATATTTTAATAAAACATATTCTTCACATTTCTGGAGTTATATTGATTTCACAGTGATTTATTTAATTTATTATTTATTTTTATTATGTTGCATTAGTCATCATACAGTACATCATTATTTTTTGATATAGTGTTCCAGGATTCATTGTTTGCGTATAACACCCAGTGCTCCATGCAATATGTGCCTTCCTTAATATCCAACACTGGGCTAACACATCCCCCACCCCCTCCCCTCTAAAATCCTCAGTTTGATTCCTGGAGTCCATAGTCTTTCATGGTTCATCTTCCCTCTGATTTCAGCCCCTTATTTTTCCCTTTCTTCTCCTAATGTCCTCCATGCCATTCCTTGTGTTCCACAAATAAGTGAAACCACATGATAATTGTCTTTCTCTGTTTGACTTATTTCACTTAGCTTAATGTCCTCCGGTTCCATCCGTGTTGATGCAGATGTTAGTATTCATCCTTTCTGATGGCTGAGTAATATTCCATTGTATGTATGGACCACATCTTCTTTATCTATTTATCTCTTGAAGGACACTGCTCCTTCCACAGTTTGGCTACTGTGAACATTGCTGCTATGAACATTGGGGTGCATATGGTCCTTCTTTTCACTATATCTGTATCTTTGAAGGAAATACCCAGTAGTGCAATTGCTGGGTCATAGGGTAGCTCTATTTTTAACTTTTTGAAGAAGCTCCACACTATTTTCCAAAACAGCTGTACCAACTTACATTCCCACCAACAGTGTAAGAGGGTTTCCCTTCCTCCACAACCTCTTTAACATTTTTTGTTTCTTATCTCATCAATTTTTGCTATTCTAACTGGTATAAGGTGGTATCTCAATGTGGTTTTGATTTGAATTTCCCTGATGGCTAATGATGTTGAACATAGTGATTTATTATATAATTTATATGTTGCTAAATTTAATTTGCTAATATATGCTTTGGTATTTTGTATTTTCAAAAGTGATATGGGACTTTGTTTTTCTATACCATACTTATTCAGTTTGGTTCACAATTATTCTGTTCTCATAAAATAGGAAGAAGTCCTCCCCTTTGCTCTCAATCTTTAAAAAAGTTTATACAAAAGTAAAAGTTTATATATGACAAAAATACCTTGTATTTTAACTGTGACATACTGGAAAAAATATTTGGGCCTGATTTGTTAGATGAATGAATGTTTAACTACTAATTATAATGATGTTTGTGTAATGATCTTAAAACCCTTCAAGTTCTGCATGTGTTATTTCGGTAAGTTATATTTCCAGAAAATTGTTCCTGTGGTCGGAATTTTCAAATTTATTGATATAAAGTCCATTATTTACTTTTATTTTTATTTATTTTATTTTATTTTTGTATTTCAGTAGGCTCCAGACCCAGCATGGAGTCCAATGCAGGGCTGGAACCCACAACCATGAGATCAAAACCATGATATCATGAACTGAGCCAAGATCAAGTGTCAGGCACTTAACTGACTGAGCCACCCAGACCCTCCCTTTATTTTTAACTGTACCTTCAATATACATTTATGACCTCTTTTTAAATTCTGGTGTTATTTTCTTGAGGTTTCAGATTTTTATCTCTGTGAATTTTTTTTTAAATTGTGAGCTCTACAACTATAATTCCTAAAAGCTTTAATTAGTAGAAATTGTTCCTGTTTTTTTTTCCACCTTGGAGAGAAGAAAATATAAAAAATGTCAATAATATAAATAAAATTTTATTAAACTGAACCATAGATTTATTTCCTCCTAAAATAGTCTTATTCCCAAATTACAGCTTTGCATCACCTGTTTATTTGAAAGGACACTTGCTCATTTGGGGAAAGAAAAAAAAAAGAGCAAGTAACATTTGTCAGACAGGGAGACAAATCCCTGGACAGGGTGAAGTTGTTGCTAACACTTTGTGCATTGTTCCTAAAGCTCACTACAAAGCAAGATGCAGTTAAATTACTAGGACTAAGTGGTTTGTTTACTACATGTTGAATGCTAGTCTAATGGTAATTTAAAGGTAAAGGATGTTTGCCTTTCCCATGAGTTGTTGTACAGATGATAATTGTTCTGTACCTTTGGGTCTTCAAGTTTGTAAGGAAGCGGAGTTATCTGTCAGACGGGTTTAGCTGAAATTTTACCTGAAAATAAGCATGTGGAAGCTAATGTGCTCTATAATGTGCTCTAGTAAGAACCACTTAATATTCTGCCCACATTTCCCTTTCTTCCAGTATAGTTTCACAGCCAGAATCCTGGTTCAATTCTCAGATCTCAGGCCCTGTCTGTAAATATAGTCTGATTTATTCATTCAACATATATTTATTGATCCCACCTCTGTGTAAGTACTGTGTGGGTTTCTATGAATATGACACTAAGTTCATAATAGTCACTGCCTCCTAGGAACTTAAAAGTCTGTGAGGTCAGCTTGACTTAGGATTCCTGCATTCTCATCTGCATGTTAAGGTAAAAGAGAATGTCCTAAATTATTGTTTTGACCATATGAGATTCTGACAACAAGCCTGTAAAATTCCCCCATACCCAACCACACAAAAGCATTGTTGAAGAAATATTCTATACCCTTTTCTATCTCTTTCTTGTTTTGCTACCTGACCTTCACTGGAAAAGAGTGTATTCCATTTTTATAGTTATCAGTACCTATGCTAGTGTCTTGGAGTTTCCCTATTAAGCTCTCAAAATATTTCTGCATTTTTAAAATTCTGTGTCATGAAAACTCTGATTAAATAACTTATTTAACCAACATTTAATACATACATAATACATACATGCGCTACATAGTTATCAGATAACAGGGACTCATTGATGTTTAAGAAAATGAAGACAGTCTGTACCATCTTAGCCAGACATTGTGAAAAACAGCTATTGTGAATTAATTACAACTGTGATAAATGTTACAAAGGGAAAATGCATGGAGCAATGAGAATGATTAATCAAGAAAACTGAACAAATCTGAGTGCTGAAGAATTATATCCTTAGGAAATGACATTTAAACTGAAATTCAATGAATAAGAGTTGCCTGAATAAAGAGGAATATAGTTCTGCAGGAAGAAAGAACAACCTCTGTGGGTTTCCTCAGTAGGAAATTAACCAATACTCAATAATAGGAATGGGAATTTTCAATTCATTTTTCCTCTTTTAAATAGACTTTATTGGGTCTCAGAAGGGAGGGGGTGGAGAGAGGAGGTAACAGGGTGATGGGTATTAAGGAGGCCACGTGTTGTGATGTGCCCTGGGTGTTATACATAACTAATGAATCGATGAACGCTACATCAAAACCTAATAATGTACTATACAGTGGCTACTGAACATAATAAAAATAATAATAAATAAATAGACTTTATTTTTAAAAGCAGTTTTAGGTTCATTATACAATTGGACTTTATATTCAGTATTAATCTAAGTGTTTTTTTAAACTTTTCATTTTGATATAATTATAAATTTAGAAGAAGTTGCAAAAGTAGTAGAGAGGTCTGTGTACCCTACATTCAGTTTTCCCTGGTGGTGACATCTTACATAATTATAGTTCAATAGCAAAGCTGTCATTTTGGCTTTGTCTCAGTGAATATGAATAGTTTTGTGATGGTTAATTTTAGTGTCAACTTGGCCTCTTCCTAGTTCTCCAACCTGATTTTCTTTGATCTTGAACTATAAACGCTATCCTGAGTCTCCAGCTCTTATGCATCTGGAATATAATCATTTAGAAACATATATGTCCTGTTATTTGTCTTCTTTAATCAGTTAATATAATAGATTGCATTGATTGATTTCTTAATTTGCACTACATTTACATCTCCTTAATAAACTTCACTTGATCATGGTGTATAATTTATTTTACATACTGGTGAATTCCTGAGATTTGGTAAAAAAAAATACTTGCATTTGTATTCATGAGGGATATTGGTATATAGTTACTGTCATGGTTTTTTGTTGGTTTGTTTGTTTTGTTTTTTGTTTTTGTTTTTTACAGAGTTTCTTTCTGATTTTCATTCAGGTTAATGCTGACTTCATAAAATGATTTGGGAAGTTTTCCCTCTTCTTCTATTTTATGTAAGAAATTGGGTAAATTATTGTTTTACCCTTAATTGGCAAAAATCATCAATGAAAACTGTCCCTGGAGATATCTTTTTAGGAGGAGATATATATATATACACATACACACACACATACACACACATATAAAATAAATATATAATAAATGTATTATAGTTAATATAACAATTAGATAATAATTTGATATTTAATTAAATTTAATATTAAATATGTAATAATTTTATAATAATGCAATGATTATATTATATATAATAAATATAGCTACATATATATTTAATGTCTTTAATAGTTATAAGGATATTCAATCTTTTTAAAAAACATTCTTATTGGCAAGTTCTATTTAGTAAGTAGTTTGTACTCTTCAAGGAATTGGCCCATTTCATATAAGTTACCAAATTTTATGCTTAGAGTTGTGTGTTGTATTCACTTATCCTTTTAGTGTCTGCAAGGTCAGTAGTGGTATCACCTGTTTCATTCCTGATATTAGTAATTTGTGACTTCTCTCTTTTTTGTTAGTTTTGATAGAGGTTTATTAACTTTATTTTTTCAAAGAATTAGCTTTCTGTTTTACTGATTTTCTCCTTTGGTTTTCTAGGTTTTATTTTATGTAGTTCAACAGTGTGTTTTTTGTTGTTGTTTTTTTTTTTTTAAGATTTTATTTCTTTATTTCACAGAGGGAGAGAGATCACAAGGAGGCAGAGAGGCAGACAGAGAGAGAGGGGGGGAAGCAGGCTCCCCACTGAGCAGGGAGCCCGATGCGGGCCTCGATTCCAGGACCCTGAGATCATGACCTGGGCCGAAAGCAGAGGCTTTAACCCGCTGAGCCACCCAGGCGCCCAACAGTGTGTTTTTTGATAAATTGTTTTTGATAAAGTGAACAGAGAAGTAAGGAGTAATACATTTCATTAAAGTCAATTAATTTCCTGTACTCCTAATCTCACAGGAATATCCAAAAATATAATTGAAACAAAGAAGTTTTTGGTAAACTGGCAGGTGGCAATGATAAAGAGAATCCCTCCCTGCAAACTCTAAATTCATGCAAATGGTTGCTAGTAAGCCTTTAAATATTCATGGACAATTTCAAACTAAAGACAAGAAATAACTTGGGTGTAAAATTAAAAAAAGAAAACTAAAACAGTGTAATACATATGATCACAAATATCATTGCTGTTGTGGCCTATGACAATTTCTGTAAGAAATCTTGATCACACAAGAAAGAAAACCAAGGTTCAAAAGGAAGAAGACTTGAACATCTAATAAAAGCGAGGGTAGAAGAATGTTTATTAATGTGCTCTAAATCTTTTCTTTGCTTGATTGGTCCTGTGCTTGAATGTAGTCACTGTAGACAGAGGAATCATCTTGACACCAACTTGAGTTTGGGGAAATATGAAGGCTTCAATGTGATGAAAATAGTTAACATTTAAAGCAAGAGGACTAGTCATCGTCTACAAATTTTATACCCCTGGTATCTTTTTCTTATCTGAAAGGCTAGGTAATTACAACTGAGGGTACAAGCTCTTGAAAAATATTAGGACACAGCATGGTGTAGAGAGCAATGTTACACCCTTCTTCCCTGAGGCATGTCCTCTCCCCTTGAAATCCATGAGAAGGGACATAAGTCATGGCTGGAGAATCTCACCCCAAGTACATATCACTAAATGTTACAACTAATAAAACAAAAAAATTCAAGTGGTGGGTATTCTTAGGAATTAATGAGTCTGACAAAATAATTTTTATGGAAACAAATTAACTATCTTCAAAGAGATTAAAGTGTTGGACAGATAAACCAAGAGCAAGGACTCACAAAGTACAACCGAGAATAAATCCACAATGGTTGACTGAAAGTAATCAATATAGAGTTGAAAAGTGGAACTTACATAGCTAAGAATAAATCAGTGAGTTAAATGATGTTTTTTTGAAGAACTTTCCCATAAGGATTTAGGAAGAAATTAAGTGACGGAAAATATAAAATATATGATTTTCAAAAAGGAGGTTGGAAGTGTCAACATTCCTAGAATAGTTTTCATAATTGATCAAAATAAACAAATAGAGAAATATTTCAAGAGACGAAGACCAAGGATTTCCAGAATTATCTGGAAAACAGAACAAAACAAAACTAGTAAGTTTCACTCAACATTAAACAGGGAAGTCAAGAAACACATGCATGAAAAATATGTCTAAAAGCTAAGAATATTAAAACAAAACATTAAAATCTTACAAAAACAAAAAAACACAACACAAATCAGCTATGAACGGACAAGAATCAAGATATATACATAAAATATAATTGAATACTATCTTCACAGTTTTGAAGCTTTTCCTTTTGAACCACACAGGAAATGAAAGGAAAATGGCTCTTAAACATAGGAAAATATGATCAAGTTCATTCTTAGTGATAGAAATGAAAGTTAAAACTGCATGGAGATATTGCTTTTCCTGTACTGAATTGCCAAAGTCAAAGGGAAGACTCACTGGGACTTGAGTGAGAATGTGGAAGGAAAGATGAAGTTGTAGCAATTAAGGCAGAGTACAACCTGCCATATCAAGGAACATGGATTTTCTTCGACATGCAATGATGAACAAATGGAAGATTAGTAAAAATTAGAGGATGAGTAAGTGTAAATATGCCAGCATTTAATTTGTTGACTATGTAAAACATGAGTCTGCTATCCCAAATCCCAACGGCTTAATATAATAAACATATTTTTCCCCAGGTCATATATCCTACTGGGTCAGCAGGAGGGCTCTGACCATAGCGGTTATGAAAAATCTAAGCTGAGCCACTGAAGCAAATGTTTATTTTGATGTGTTTTCCCATGATTACCATGGCAGAGGGATAACAGAGTGCAAATGGCATACGGTTTCTTTACGCCTCCATCCAGAAGTGATACATCACATCTGCTCACATTTGCCAAAGCATGTCATAAATCCATACGTAACTTCAAAGGGGGCAGGGACCTACAATCTTACTCTTTACCCAGAAAGAGGAGATTTGTGAATGCCTCTAATGACCATGAAAGTTAGCATTAATGTACTCTCTACAGTGAATAAAAGAATCTATTAATCTATTTATTAAGCATTCACATTTGATTATGCTGATTTATGAAATTAATAATGTGTGCTGGGCTTGTTTGTGGGCTAGCACTGTATAATCTTACACAAAAATGAATATGTACATGGCAAAATATATTTTATTTTATTATTTCATACACACACACTCACAGAGTAATAGGATATTACTTCTCTTTGTTTTTACTGGATGGGTGCGGAAGAGCAATTGAATGTGTCTTGTTTCTGCATATATCATAATTATAATTCTATTCGGACAATTTATTATTGGCAGTAGTTTGCTGCCTATAAAAATGATCTGTTCAAACATATTAGGCATTTACCACATTTGTCTCCAGAGTGCAATCTCTAGGATGAAATTCACTGTCTTGTAATGTGGCTCAAGTGAGGCTTATTTTACTACCTTCCAGACAAGGAAATGGGGTGATACTCATAATAATCAAAATAAAATCTGGCTTCATTATAGCACTACTACCCCATTAGTCTGTAGAACCTTTCAGTGAATCTATCAAAACCCCTGAGGGAGGAAAGGATTGATGACCTTCCTTACTCAGTGCTCTTATTCAAAGACACGGTAGGAGTAACAAAAAAATAGCCACCAGGTCATTTATACACATTTATCTCATTTACGTCTTATAACAAAGCTGTGGAAGCATCATTATTAGTAACCATTGGAAACCAAATTTGAACACAGCCCATCTGACTCCCAAGCCAGTCTTTTAACTACTATATCACTCTGGTTCCTTTTTATTCTGAATAAAGATTGATTAGTGCATAAGTGACCCAAATAACATAATTCAATTTCCTAAGATAAGAAATATTACCAAAAAAAAATAAATAAAGGACTTTCCACTTATTTAAAACCTTCACAACTTATAAGAAGATAAAAAAATTCGTATTGGTAGATACAGAGAGTAATTTTTGGCTTATTTGAACCATGTAGTTTATCTTTTAACAAGGTTATATGTGTCTGTGTGTCTTTTTTTTCCCTTTCAATTTCCAGGTCTATTGGCTTAATTGCACTCATACTAGTACTTCTCCTAGAAATATTAATTCATGGGGAGCTAAAGTTTATAAAAAGCAAATGGTTTCTCTAAAAAAGGAGGCCAAAAAATACCACCAAAGAAAATGTGATAGAAGTGAAATCGTTCCTTCATTCTCGCTTGAAAATAGTGAGGAGCCCCTGGGTGGCTCAGTCGTAAACCACCTGCCTTTGGCTCAGGTCATGATCCCAGGGTCCTGGGATCGAGCCCTGCATCGGGCTCCCTGCTTGGCGGGAAGCCTGCTTCTCCCTCTCCCACTCCCTCAGCTTGTGTTCCCTCTCTCGCTGTGTCTCTCTCTGTCAAATAAATAAATAAAATCTTTAAAAAAAAATAGTGAAACACAGGATGTTAATGTTGAAGATAACCAGAAAGACATGTCTTAGGTCAACACCTCACATATCATAGAAGAAGAAACTGAGGTTCATCATCAGAAGGATGGAGAGTCTGATTTCCCCAAAACGCACAGCTGCTTATGAAGGAACAACTTAATAATGTTTCTTGACTAGAAGTGAAGAGTCCTTGTGAGTAACAGTGGGTTACTTTGGTGTTTGTAGAGACTGAATCATGAGGCTTCAAATAAGTGTTTCTTGCCCTAGCCAAATCTGTGAGTTGATGAAAGAATATAAGCCTTTAGGGTCTTTCCGCCATATACCCCAGGTTTCTCTGACTTCAAAAGAAGAAAAATTACATCTTTCCTGAATCACAAATATATACTTTTGACCAAGTACATCAGGAGAACTGAGGACTGGGAGAAAGTGTTTCATCAGCTCAGACGTGCTTATAATGAATTAGAAAAAGCTCAAACCACCTATGGCTAAATGAAATTATGGACCCGCAATAGTTTTCTGACCTATATCCATCAAAATGTCAAAAGGATATTAGTAGACAGCAGGCATGAAACCTGGATATATTAGGGCAACTATTAATCTCTTACACTGCTTGATTCTGCTTTGGGCAAATGGGACATGGACCGTATTTGTGCCTAGATTGAGAAACATTGATTTCCAAAGAGCAACATACTTGATTTTTTTGTTTCTGGAGGAAGTATCACCATTTACTGTAAAAATATGCCTTTGTCGCTTTCTCTGTCTTCTGATACTCATTTAATCTCTTTGAATCTGCATCTTGCAGTGACAAAAGCAAGGTCAATATTCCTAAAACTGAATTCCAGTTTTCAAGTTAGTTGTGGGATCTTGAGAAAAAAAGTCTGAGCCCTACTTTTTATCATAAGTAAGATTAAGAGAATAGGCAGCATTTATTCCCAGAGCATCTGTGAGAAATAATAGAGATATATGTAAGGGATATAAAAAGTGGTCAATAAATAGAAACTATGTCATTATGATCCTTATTTAATGCTCATGGTTGATGGAACTGTGACACATTCAAGACTGAAACACAGCAAAACAAAACTTTGTTGATTGAGACGTTTCTAGAAAAAAAACAGGTGGGGTGTGGAATGGGAATGCAACTTAAAAAGAAAAGAAGTGTCTCTGCTAGGAGACCCAAAATTGTTTTGCCAAAAAGAACACCTCCCTCTGGCTGTTGATGCCAGAGTCTCTGATCCTAGTCAGCAAATCAAGATAGAGAAGTTTCCTTTTTGTGGTTGCTAAGCTTACCATAACTTCTCAGGCAATGGCTCTCCATTATTACATTCGGAAGTGAAGTTAAATGATGCTGAATCATAGATTACTTCCTTTCTATATGGATCAGCTCGGGGATTTAAATTCCCAGTTTAAATCATATATATATATATATATATATATATATATATATATATATATATATATATATATATTCTAGATTAACATGTTACAGTATTTACAGCCTCCTTAACAACTGGTTTTTCAAATTGTTTTGAGAACTCATCTTGAAGGTATCAGAAGGCAAAGAAAATGTGCATTTAGGAATTCAGAGGAAATAAAGTCACAGTTTCTGCAATCCAGGTATGTAAATGTCCCTTCTTTAATATGTGGTGTACTCTGCTTTTGACCACACATTCTCATATAGACACTACATTATGATGTAGTTTTTGGCATTTGAGTTTTACTATTCTATACATTCTTATTCATTCATGCAATGCAAATGCAATTCAAAAGATAAACATTAGGTATCCTCTCCCATGAATATAATGCAATTCATTATGCTATAACTAAATAACATTTGGTCAATAAAAGTATGTAAATGGTAAATACAGGGGAAAAAGTAATGTTTCAAACTGAATGAAAAACAATGCTTTGATTTTAAAAGATGAGTTACATAGCAGGAAAACTATTCCAAGCAGTTGGAATCATACACAAGAAATGTTCAAGCAAAACAAAAGTAATAGTGTTCCAAAAATAAAATGGAAAAAACAAGTATCTGTCATGTATTAAGTGCTTTGCATATTTTGTTTTCATTTTAGCCACAGTGTCACTCATAGGTGGACATTATCTTCCTTTTATAGAGGGAAAAGGGGGAGTCTAATAGTTTCTGAATATTATAGTATTAGTCTGCTATAATAACTAGCATAAGTATATATATTTCTATTCCAAGGTTAATGTTGTTCATCTGTTTGAATGTCTGTTTTCTATTTACACCTAGTGTTCTCATACCTATCGGATCCAACATGTTTTTAAATCAACTTTATTGACATATAACTTACATAAAATAAACTGTTTAGTTAAATTGTGCTCTTATACAAACTTTGACAAATTTGTATGTGTGTGAACCTACTGCCGTAGTTAAAATACACATTTCCCTTACTCTTGACTAAAAGATTTCTCACGCTCCATGGCAATCCATCTCCCGTCTACCCCAGAGAGAGAAAGCCATTGATCTATTTACTTACCCTAAATGTTAACATAAATTTTCTAAAATTTTATATAAATGAAATTAGGTAGTTTGTATTCTATTTAGTTTGGCTTTTTCACTCAGTACACTGATTCTGAGACACTTTCATATTGTTGCATGAATCAGCAATTTAACTGTTTTTCCTGCTGAGCCGTGTTCTGTTCTATGGATACGTATGTGGTTTATCCAATCAACTTTTTAAAATTTAGATAGTTTCTTGGGAATATTCATGTAAAATGTTTGTATGGATATATGTTTTCATTTTTCTTGAGTAAATACCTAGGAATCCAGTGAATTATTCCTAAAGTAATATATGTTGACCTTTCAGAGAAACTTCCAAAGAATTATAAAAGTAATTGTACATTCAACTCTTCAAATGTTAAACATAAAGTTACCCTGAGACCCCACAGTTCCATTCCATTCCAAAAGAAATGAAAACATATTGACCATACAAAAGCTTGCACAAATATGTTAATAAAAATATAGTAATGGTATCATATACATTTTTTCTGGTAGTATATCAACTCTTATTGTTACTCATTCAGGCCAACCCTTGGTCTTATCAGTTTTTAATTATTAGTCACTCAGTAATTATAAGTATCTCATTGTGATTTCACTTTACATTTTCCTAATAACTGACTGATGATGTTGAAAAGTTGTTGATTTGCTTCTTCATCATTCAGGTCTCTTATTTATGAAATGCCAAATAGAATGTTTTACACACTTCTTAAAATTGAATTCTCTTTTCACTTAATTGTCAGAGTTCTTTGTATGTGGTTGATACAAGGTGTTTGTCAGATATTATATTGTGAATGTTTTTTTCAGGGCTGTCTTTTAGCTTTCTGTTTTCTTAACATTGTCTTTCCAAAACCAAAATATTTCAATTTTGACAATGCCAGTTATTAAGTTTTATGATTAATGCTTTTCATAGCACATCTGGGGAACTTTCGTCTAATGCAATGTTTTCCTCTAGAAGTTTAATCAATTTAGTTTTTATATTTAGATTTCTGATCTCCCTCCTTCAGTAGCAAATATCTGGATGAGGAGAGTGCCTCCCCCTGCAGGAAACACATTGCATCCCAGCTGGGGCTTCCTCTGCACTCTTCTAGGCAATAAAATCTTGAAACTGCTAAGGAAGTGGGAACAACTCTTATCTTCCAAAGTCACAGGGAAGTTTCACTGTGGCTGGGGGAAAGGGTAAAAGAAGAAACACTCTACCCCTGCAGGCAGAACCTGGAATCATGCTGGGTCTGAATCTAAGAGGTTTCCTCTCCCTGGAACAAAGGCAGAATCAATCTGCTGATGAGTCTCAAAGAGGCAGAGTTTGGTAACTATAGGAATGAGGAACAAGATCACTGAGAAGGACTGGCAAGAGACCCAGGAATTCAGGGCGTGACTGAGACTGAGGCTGGGCCAGACCTCCTGTCCCTAGCACTAGGCTAATCAGCAGGAAATCACAAGCAATGTGAACAGAGAAAACCAACCTGGTTGAGATATCAGTTGTCCCCAAACTAACCTGCAGATTCAACATAATCTCAATCCAAAAAATTAACAACTGGTTTTTTTTCTTCTTTTTTTTTTTGAAATTGGCAGGCCAATTCTAAATGTTCTATGGGAAAGTGAAGGAAATAGAATAGTCAAACAATGTTGACAGAAAGGAACAAAGTTGGAGGACACACACGACCTTATTTCCAAAATTTACTATAAAAGGACAATAATCCAGACAGTGTTAGATTGGCACAGAATACACACCTAGATCATTGGCACACAGTAAAGACTCCAGGAATAAACACACACTGTGCGGTGAATTCATTTTGGACAAAGGTACAAGGTAATTCTATGGTTTGCCACAAATGTTTTCCACAAATGATGTTGAAACAATTCACTATACAAATGCAAACATGACCCTCAACTCATATCTCACACCTAAAAGCCCTGAACATTAACCCTAATTATAAAACTACTAGAAGAGGGGGTGCCTGGGTGGCTCAGTCATTAAGTTTCTGCCTTCAGCTCAGGTCAGGATCTCAGGGTCCTGAGATTGAGCCCCACGTCAGGCTGCCTGCTCAGCAGGAAGCCTGCTTCTCCCTCTCCCACTCCCCCTGTTGTGTTCCCTCTCTCACTGTGTCTCTCTGTCGAATAAATAAATAAAATCTTTAAAAAAAAATTAAAAAAAAATAAAACTACTAGAAGAAAACCATTGCAGAAAAATCTTTTTGATCTTGGATTTGGCAAAAATAGCTTAGACATAACACCAAAAGCATGGTCCAGCAAGGAAAAAAAAATCCTGATATATATGGTGCGTCAAAACTAAAAACTCATCTTCAAATGTCACTGTCAAAAAAAAATGAAGAAGTAAGCCACAAATTGGGATGGAATCTTAGTAAAACACATACTTTATAAGGTTTCAAATGACAACGTATTAAGAAGTCTCAAAAATATAAGAAAATAAACCACCTGATAAAAATTGGGCAAATAAAACAGACAATTCAAACATCATGATATACAGGAAGCAAATTAGCACAAGAAAAATACTCAACATTATTAGCCAATGAGGAGATTTAAATGAAAACCACAATATGACACACTACATGTTAGTTAGAAGCAAGAGAAAAGGAATTTCTGACTAAACCACCCCCTGCTGAGGTTTCGAAGCTTATACACTGCTGGTGGGAATGTCAAATGACAGTAGTTCTCCCTCAACTTCGGATTTGGATTCAGGCTTCCCATGGTTTCTGTTACCTGCTGTCAATCATGATCCTGGAGCAGATAATCCTCCATCTGAAGTTTCACCAGAGGGTCCACGGTGACGTCTCCCTATATCCCAACACCTACATCACTCTTTCCACTTCCTCGCATCATGCAGGCCTCTTTTCATCTCACATCCTCACAAGAAGGTGAATACAAGACAGTGAGATGTTTAGAGAGATGCCTTGGTCACATCACTTTTATGACAGTATATTGTTGTAATTGTTCTATTCCTTTTTTTTTAAGATTTTATTTATTTATTTGACACAGAGAGAGAGATTACAAGTAGGCAGAGAGGCAGGCAGAGAGACAGGGAGAGGAGGAAGCAGGCTCCCCACTGAGCAGAGAGCCCGATGCGGGCCTCGATCCCAGGAAGCTGAGATCATGACCTGAGCCGAAGGCAGAGGCTTTAACCCACTGAGCCACCCAGGCACCCTGTTCTATTCTATTATTAGCTATTGTTGTTAATCTGACTGTGCTTCATTTACAATGAAATTTTATCATAGATAATTATGTGTAGGAAAAAAACATAGCATCTATAGAGTTTATTACTGTCTGTGGTTTTAAGCACCCATTAGGGGCCTTGGAGCATATTCCCTCTGTGTGACAAGGGATGACGGTATAGTCTCTTTGCAAAATAGTTTAAAGCAATTTCTTAAAAAGTTATCATGCAATGTATTATATAACCTAGCAATTTACTATTTGATATCCATATGATAGATATCTATCATAAATAAAAATTGATGTTCACGCACACATATACATACACACTCACACACATTGTATGTGAATGTCTGTGGAGGATTTATTCATAATTACCCCAAACTGAAATTAACCCAAGTGTCCTTTGGTGGATGACTCAATAAGGAACTGAGGTACACTCATTTAATGGAAAACTTCCCAGCAATAAAAGTAGGTGAAATACCGATACACACTGATCCATAATAAGGAGCAAAAATGATACATTTATTACCTCTCAGGGTGTATCATATGTCTATTAGATGCATGAAGCTCCAATCTGCACATGGGCACAAGGGAAGTTTTGGAGGTTGATGGAACTGTTCTATATCTTGATTGGTGGCTACACAACTGTATGTGTTTTCCAAAAATTTGTAAAACTGTACACATAAAAGAGTTTGAATTTTAGTGTATTCAATTTTACTTCAATAAGCCTGACTAGACAAAAAAATGTGAATGGAGTGAACTAGAGAATAATATGCATTTCAATATGCCAGTACTCAGCATGACTCTAGGGGATATAATGAAGCCATCAGAGGCTTATATTTCTGTAGTTTGATGCAAACACACCGTGGTACAGGTGTGATGCACTGACAATTCAAGAACTACAAGCTGTGTTGCCATTAGAAGTCTGATTTTCTGAAATGATCAGCGATTCTTGGTAAGCTTAAAAACATAAGAATAACATTGCCACATTTTATATAGTAGTTACATTTCTGGAAAACTCACTGTATATTAGGAGTCTACAATAGTGTTTAGTGTTGGAATGGAAACGGACTTTGATTCTAGGCTTACAAAGGAAATAAGTATCATGTGTTGATTCAGAGACACTCAAGCCAGATTTCTTGGGCTCAAATCCTGGCTCTGATATTTTGCAACAGTCGGATCTTGGGCACTGTGTGCCTCAGTTTTCTCACATGTAAAATTGAAATGGTAATAATCTAATTGGGTTTTATGAGAATTAAATACTTTATCATTTGTGAAACCCTTAGAATCGTGCCTTGTTCACACTGGGTATTAGAAGCATTCTATGAAAAATTGGTTCCTGATTACAAATCTAAGTGTGGAGGTGCCTGGGTGGCTCAGTTGGTTAAGCGCCTGAGTCTTTTTTTTTTTTTTAATGATTTTTTATTTATTCATTTGACAGAGAGAGAGAGAGAGAGATCACAAGTAGGCAGAGAGGCAGACAGAGAGAGAGAGAGAGGAGGAAGCAGGCTCCTGGCTGAGCAGGGAGGCCGATGTGGGGCTTGATCCCAGGACCCTGAGATCATGACCTGAGCCGAAGGCAGAGGCTTTAACCCACTGAGCTACCCAGGCGCCCCAAGCGCCTGACTCTTGATCTCAGGATTGTGAGATTAAGCCCATGTTGGGTTCTGCACTGACCGTGGAGCTTGTTTGAGACTCTCTCTTTCCCTCTGCTCCTCCCCACACTTCCATGCACAGGCTCTCTCTCTCTCTCGAAATTAAATAAATAAGAATTTAAAGACCTAAGCATGTTTTTTCAGGCCTTACCATAAGCAATTATAAATGATCAACCTAGCAGGCCTCAGAGGACTACTGCTGCGGTCACGTGAGATTTTGTGCGCAGCCAGAAAGTTGGAGTCTCCTGAAGGGGGATGCCATCAACGACTCAGGCCTCCTGGCTGGTCACGTTCTTATACAATCTCTTGAACTAGGAGTCCTTGCCCCTCAGTGTCCTTATCTGAGGTCTTAGGCAGAAGTCCTCTTCAGGTAAAGGGAGATGGGAAGGAGGGAACCTCAAAGACACTTTCCCCACTCTGACTCAGTACCTCCCCTGCTCCTTCCTCTCTCACACCCCCACTTCCAACCTCAGAATCCTTAACACTGTCCAAGATTTCTGCTTAGGACTCCCTCAACGGTGAGATGATTTCCACATCTTTGCTGTCCACGTCGCCCTCAACCAGTATGCTATTCCATGGTGGAAAATGAAATCAGAAGAGTTGATGTTTTCCCCAGTTTTTATAGTCTTGCTCATACCATCACAGTAAACTATTAAAGGCTTATCTCTTTCATTTTCCACCTTTTACTTTAATGGGTAACTGATAACCTCGGAGTTCGACTATCTTTTTCCCACCTTAACTGAGTTCTTGATCTTCTCTTGGTTTTAATCAACATTATTAGAATTATAATTATTACTATTACCATATATAATTACAAACAACTGCTTCATTAAAAGGTATATCTAGTCAGATATTTGGAAGTCCTACAGAACACCGAGTATGTCTTTGTTCTACTAGAGTGCACTATGCATTTCAGTACTGCAGCATTCCTGGCTTATACCCACTAAATACTAAGAACTTGCTAAGATCCCAGTGAGTAGGAAAAATATATTGAGATATATTTTAGCTGAAAGGCATCATGGAGTATTTGAAAGTGTATATTTTATACAGCGATGAAGGCCTAAAAACAACTACAACAACAGCAAAAATGGGTCAAACACACAACAACTTGAAAACTAAAAAATGAGACTGTCTATAATTTCTTAAGTTCTTTGGATGAAAAAAGAAAGATTAATTTTCCTCCCTGGCTGGTTTCAAATAAGCTGGAGGTGAAGACAGCATTTGGAAGTAGATTTTTGGTTTTATGTAGAATTTTGCAAATATTTTGTTCATACGCTTAGAATTATTAGTAGTGTCTGAAATAAGCCATATTCAAATCAGCACCATGGTCAAATGGTTCTATGCCAATTTCATTTCTGCACATTACCTATAATTAGAGTAACTTTTATTTATCTGAGCAAGTACAAGGCTGAGGATCAGAGTACCCAGATCTCACTCCAGGCCCTGCTAAAAGGAGCTAGCTATCTGATTGAAAGCAAGATAACTATCGTTCAGTCATCAACAAACTGGGAAGGCGTGCCTTCTAAATATTCAGCTAGGGAAAACAAAACAAAAACATACATGAAATGAGTTCTATTATAAGAAATGAATAACTTGATCTAGTTGGAAAGACTCTAATACTGCAGAATGAATGATACATATTGCTATTTAATGAAGAACATACATTCTCTAAAACTAATAGCAAATAAGTGATATGGGAGTTGAGTAGAGCAAGTGATTAGTTTTTTCAAAAGTCAAAGCAGAGAAGAGTGAAAAGTGGTTTCTTTTCTGGCGGGCAACTTTGACTTTGGACAAGTAAGAGAAGATCTTACTGAGTGGAAAACAGTGAAAACAGACAAGGGACTCCATTATTGTTAACCAAGTTAAGGGTAGCATTTCCAGGAGTTTCTTGAAACATGTTTCCAAAGATTAAACCATATTAAAAAAAAAAGGAAAATTGGTAATTAAGTGTGGAATCACAAATATGCCCATTTTTGAGGCATTTCAATGCACACTTACTTTTAATTGAAATTGTATTTCTCAAAATAGTCTTTCTGCAAAACCATAAACATTACATGTCTGCATTTGTGTTCTTAATGTACATTTTTTTATGCTTCATACATGGATTTTATGAAAGTGAAAGTTAATTAAAGGTGATGGAGAAAAGAATTATTTTAGAAGGAAAAATAACCTTACTCATTGCTGGTTAGATGTTGGAGGCAAAAGAGAGAGGAATAGATGGATATGAAATCCTTACATGAAAAAAAAATAAAAATAAAAAATAAAACCCAAAACACTGACAGAAAACCAAAAGAAAACACAGATTCACTTGGAGAAATCCTTTTAAAACCGAATAATGATTCTTTACATACACTTTCATATTCTGACCCCTTAAATTCTTTCCCATTGAGTGTGGAAGGAACTTATCCACCCACTACTAATAAATAGAGTGTATAAAATTAGTAATTTAATGTTGAGAAACCTGTAGATATCAGCTCATCCAAATGATCAAGGTCAACACCCACCATAAGTCTTGTTAACATTGCATTCCTGCTAATACAAACCAATGAGGGCGCCTGGGTGGCTCAGTGGGTTAAAGCCTCTGCCTTCGGCTCAGGTCATGATCTCAGGGTCCTGGGATCGAGGCCCACATTGGGCTCTCTGCTCATCGGGGAGCCTGCTTCCTCCTCTCTCTCTGCCTGCCTCTCTGCCTACTTGTGATCTCTCTCCCTCTGTGAAATAAATAAATAAAATCATTAAAATAAATAAATAAATAAATAAATAAATAAACCAATGAGAAGGCCATTTCTCCTCTGTGGTATGTTCTAGCAAAACCCAGAGTCCCGGTCTGATCTTGGGAAAACATTAGGTTATCCAAAATTTAGCCACTTTTTATAGAAAGGCTGACCAGGAATCTTCGAAAGTATAAAAGTCATAAAACAAGAGCAAAGTACTAAAAACCTGTCCTAAGGAGATAATGACAACTAGATTGACTAAATGCTGAGTGTTATCTTGGATTCTGGAATGGAAAACATACATTATTCAAATACAAAACAAAAGATAACCAAAAATTAAAATTGATGAAATCAAAATACAGCCTGAGTGAATAGAATTGCATATATGTTAATTTCTTAGTTTGAGAAGTATATCATGGTAATGTAAGGTATTGTTATTAGGGGACACTGGTCAAGTAGGTATGTAGGAGCTCTGCTATTTCTTTGCAAAAAAATGACAATCATAAAATTTGATACAAATGGAATAGATATTGAACTGTACAAGAATCTTTTAAATGCATTCTGCTATAAAGTAATTAATAGATTTGAAATTGGATGAGTAGAGGGATATTTACATATTTTCAAGTCCCTCTCCACAAAACACATATATTAATTACAAAGGGAGAGATAGTAATTTTATATTGAAGAATCCTTTTTTTTTTTTTTCCTAGCAGACAGGTTCTTACCCAAAAGATCAAAGTTAAGGTCCCAAAGAAACGAGACAAATCAAAATGGTCTGTCATGGGAGAAGATGTAATGAAAATATAACATTACTTTTGTGATATTTTTGCCAAATAGCCATTATCTAAATCTAATTATTAAAAAAATCAGAAAAGCCCAGACAAAAGGATATTTTACACAATAACTGGCCCCAAATCTTCAGGGTCCAAACTAGTCAGGAATGTTAATGTAAGACAATAGGGAGCAAGAGGGGCTGTGACAACCTGGGCAGCAAATGATGACTGAAGGCATGTAAATGTAATTAAAGACCATTGCAGGGAGCAGGGACTTAAACCTCTGACAAAACCATAATAAGCATAACTAGTATTTATTGAGTGCTTAGTGTGTGCGAGGCGATGTGGTGCCAAGGTTCATCGTGTGCACTCTGCAAGCGGCTGTGAGGTTTGAGTCCTGGGTCTTCAGCCCATAGCTCGGAGACTTTACTCATGTCTCTAAACCTCTGTAAGCCTCAGGCTTCTCACCTGCAAGATGGAAATAAACAATAAAACCCGACCTATATAGGATTGATGTGAGGATTCAGAGGGTGATTATATGGTAAATACATAAAAGAATGTCCACAACATAGAAAACTCTCCCACCTCCCAAAGGAGCCGAAACTGTTACATCCATTTACAAATGAGAAAAGTGAAGAACTGAGAGTTTCAAGAAACAGTCCAAGGTCACTCTAGTAATTAGTGTCAAGCTCTAGCTGGATCTACACAGTGTGGGACGGAGTTTTAACTGCTACTGTCTCTTCACTGCAACTACCTTCCATAGATATTAAAACCTATTATATGAGCAACACTGAATTGTGACACCAAGGTTATAATAAGCAAGCTATGTTCTCAGAGACTTTGTAGTCATTTGGAAGAAAGGAGGTATGCATATGAAAAAGCAAACAACAGTCTCCAAATCCAGCAGGGGGTGCTTTTCTTATAGAAATTGGGAATTGAATTTGAACTGAAGATGAAGAATGTATTTATAAAGAAGTGGGGTTGGATCTGTTCCTTGAAATATCAAAAAAAAGAAGGGGGGATGGAGAAGAAGGGTATGTATTTCTAATTCTCTGGTTATTGACAAAATGATACATTCGGGGCACTTTTCTTTATGTAATACGAGTGGAGTGAATGCATGCCACGGAATCTGTTCCATAGATATTGCTGGTTATTATCATAACTACTGTTAAACTGTGATGTCTGGTGAGGCTACCGGGACACCACCTAATTTGTAATGCCCACTCTTTGCAGTGTAAAGTTGATGAGTAAATAAGGAATGTATTATGTATCCATTTACCCTTAATGCCTAATTCAAGATCTGTGCTGGTGCTGTGATGTCAAAACTCCACCTAATTGTCTAAATTCTGGGAGCTTGGCCAATCTAGCATATAATCACAAGCTGGTACTCTTGGGAAGGAATTCATTTAGTTTTAGGTTTTTTTTTTTTTTAAATTATGAAAGTGAAACCTATTTATCACAGACAAAAAAATAAACTATCATTAATTGAATTGACTACAGTTAAAAATAAAACCACCCAGGGGCACCTGGGTGCCTCAGTCAGTTAAGCTTTCAACTCTTGATCTCAGCTCAGACCTTGATCTCAGGGTGGTGAGTTCAAGTTCCCTGCTGGGCATGGAGTCTACCTAAAAAAAATAAATAAATAAAAATAAAAAATAAAAAATAGAAAATCAACCACCCATAGCATCATTGCTCTAGAGATGATGATGAGTAATTCTGTGGGATATACTTTCCCCAGATTCTTCCACTAATGTATTCCTTCTCTTTGTGTCTAAACAGATTTGCATGCGCTGTCTTGGTCTCACATTCTGCATTATGTTTTACAGACTATTTTTTCACTTAATATGAAATGATGTATCTTTTTCATCTGATTTAATATTCATCCTGTGTATCTTCTGGCGGCTGCTTAGGGTAGGACTGGGATCAATAGAAGGTCTTATATACCAGGGATATCCACTTACTATTTCCAGATCCTAGACACAGTTTAGGGATGCAGCATGAGTGTTTGCTTTCTTGTCTTATTGACCTGGAAAGAGCAGATGATGTGGTTCCTGGACCCTCTGAATAGCACACATTAAAGGAGCTACATTCTGTTCAGTTTCATCTAAAGCTGTTCTCCTTTGTTTGAAAAAAATAATCTAAAATTAACCTTTAAAGATACTTGGAACTATATGTCCTTGTTTGTCCTTATTTTCTTACTAAAGTCAGCTGTACTCTTGAGAGCTACTTCATTTATCTTTATTCATGGCCAGTAAACCCATTGGCCCCCATCGTTCACCAGTGGGGTCAGGTCACCACTGAGTCCAAAGTAGTAAGGTAGTGAAATTATTTAGCAAAGTGAGAGGCACTTGAGTGTAATCCTTTAAGACAGTTAAACCAGACTGATTAAAGGCACAAAAGGAGCATTGTGAAAAATGATCTTCCCTTAGCAGTATTAAAGGCAACATACTTAGGTATGTACCTCTTCCTAACTTCTGTGATTTATGTAAATCATCCTTATTGTCAGGGAGTATCTGGGTAGCTTTGTCTTTGTTTCTTTTATTCGAAAGACTTTTTTTCTTTCAAATATTATATATACATATGTATGTGTGTGTGTATATATATAATATATATAAACTATCCATGCAATTGTATAGATTTTGACTTAGAATTTATGTAGCATTTAATCAGTTACATATTCTTATTTCTATTCATAATAATGATTTTTCTCCCTCATTAAACTTTTGTTTTAATGGATCTCAAAATTCTGTGACAGATTTTTGGTCATGTTGTTTCCATTAAAAAGTACTAATTTTAAAAACTAATAATTTAAGACTGCCACACACACAGATGCACACACACACACACACACACACACACACACATACTCCCCAAACAAATGACCCACAAAACATGGTCTTTTCCTTCGGAAGGTTTTGATGCTCTGTTATCATTCAGTAGTCTTTTACTATTAAACCTAAATGGCTAATTGACACGAACAGTTCTGAGACTGTTCTTCCACCACTTATTAAGACTGGGGTGGCAGGTATTGGGGATAATATTCATTTAGCCTTCTGAGCTTTCTGGGCAAGCTTGATGACCTTGCTAGTTCCAGCTGCTTTCTCGTCCATTGCTTTGATTATCTGAAAAGAGATTCTGCCTCTCAGAAAATACTTGTGTTTTATTAGAGTCAGTCAATATGTAATGGATTTCTTTTTCCTTCCATTTTTATAAAAGGAAAAATTCCATTTTAATTATCTACATATATATAGTTAACACTTAGCATCATTCTGAAATATATTTAGTTTTCACAAACTCTTGAATAATGTAAAAAATATGTTAATCTGGATTTTTGTTTAATTCCTAAAAACAATTCCTTTGCAACTAAAATGATTCAGATCCATGCAATTTCTCAGGTTTCAGATATTAATTCACATTTAAGATTTCCTAGTTAGATTCAAAAAGAACTTGAGACACAATAACTGTTCAATAAACATCAAAAAAAATGAACAAATCAATAAATTACCTACCCAAATCTCAGAAGATCTTCTTCGAGCTCCTTTCTAGAATTTATAGTGTCATGTAGCCCCTGTACTACTCAGTTTGCAAGTACATTTTTCTACTTTGTACACATAGAATCCTGGATTTACAGGGTGTCCAACTTGTTTCCAATGTGAAATGCAATTGAGCAAAAGAAGTGGAATCTTAGGGACACAGAGAACCTGAGTGAATACCCTCAGAACACTCAGCTTCTCTATAACATGAGACCCGGGGTTTTCATTAGTATTTTCTCATATATTTATTTGGCTTCATTTTGTCCCCTGGATTGCAATCTCAGTAAACCAAGAACACCCTCACTTATTTTTACTGTTCCCTCCATTACTTTGTGCAAAGTGTCAATGAGTTCCATAAATGGCTCTTTGTTGACGGAGTCATACTAACATAGTACCTCAATTATTATAAAAAAATTCATTTTGATTCAATATTCAAATGATTCAATGTTCGAATATGTTTCTTAATATAAAGTAATAGAAATAGAAACAATTATCTTCTTTCTCAAATGGACCTCCTTTGCCTGTGTTTCCCATCTTAGAAAAGTACACCATCACTAGCTACTTCATTGCTCAAGGCAGGAACTTGGGTATAACTTTTGGGAGACACGTACCAAAGGGATTCTGTAGTGTTGGCAATATTCCATTCCTGGTGGATGGTTATGTCAGTGTTGTCACTGTGAGAATCCGTACAGCCGTGCCTTGGATTGATACATTTTTCTGGATATGTCTTGTACTTAAATAGAAATGTTTTAATGTTATCTTTCTGAAAAATGCATTCTGATGCCATGGCCCACACCCCATCTTCAGGTTTCTATGACCCAATGGGGATATTAATATACAGCAGGGAAGCCCAGGAAGTCAGCAAGGCACAGTTAAAGATTTTTATTTTTTATTTTTTTTTATTTATTTGACACAGAGAGATCAGATCACAAGTAGGCTGAGAGGCAGGCAGAGAGAGAGAGAG
>LNAC01000055.1:1103144-1148188 GCA_002007465.1 Ailurus styani
TGAGCTGAAGGCAGAGGCTTTAACCCACTGAGCCACCCAGGCACCCAAGGCACAGTTAAAAGGATGAATTCAGAGTCCATGCTCTTGAGATTGTGAACCGACTCTCAGAGAAATGGTATCACCTTGCCTAAATTATTTACTTTTTTCTTCAACTTGCACTTTAGCTACACAAGAAGGATCTGCAAAATAAATGAGAAAGCCTCAACATTCACACCTTACAATGTGAAAAATTAATCAGGTATTGATAATTTTATTCTACAAAACAGAATAAAAAGCCAAGCAAATACAAATTATGTACAACACTGCAGTGTTTTATTAATTAGTGTTCTGGTGACATGGCCATCTTACTAGTTTAATGACATGTATTCCTTTGAAACTAGACAGCTATGAGACATATATTTTATAGATTCATAAATAACTAGCAAAACCACCAAACTGTTGTCAGTCTTACTGAAAAACTGTAGGTGGTGATATTTTTTTTTGCTTTCCAGATTTTATTGAAAATCTGGAAAACTGAGAGTTCACACTTATTTCAGCTACCTCCCACAAATATTTCTCATTTTTTATCTCATTATATTTACATTTATAAGTCTGCCAAAATGATAATGTACACTCTTCTCCACAATCATTTTTTTCATCATCATAATGGATTTATTGTGAGGTCAAGAGAACTAATTTTTTTTTTAATTTTATTTTTTATTCTTTGTCCCAGGGGTACAGGTCTGTGAATCATCAGGCTTACATCTTTCACAGCATTCACCAAAGCACAAACCCTCCCCAATGTCCATAACCCATCCACCCTATCCCTACCCTCCCACCCCCCAGTAACCCTCAGTTTGTTTTGTGAGATTAGGACTAATTTTTTTAAAGATTTTAATTATTTATTTGAGAAAGAGTGAAAGAGTACAAGCAGGGGGAGTAGCAGAGGGAGAGGGAGAAGCATACTCCCTGCCAAGCAGGGGCCCCAATGCAGGACTCGATCCCAGGACCCTGGGGTCATGACCTGAGCCGAAGGCAGACACTTAAGCAACTGAGTCATCCAAGCACCCAAGAGAACTGATTATAATGGGTAATTGTTATTAAAGAACTGATAACCTCAGTGATACATTTTGGCTTTTCAAAATTAACGGATAGCTCACAAAATGATTTCCCCGGGCACCTGGGTGGCTCAGTGGGTTAAAGCCTCTGCTTTCGGCTCAGGTCATGATCTCAGGGTCCTGGGATCNCATCCAAGCACCCAAGAGAACTGATTATAATGGGTAATTGTTATTAAAGAACTGATAACCTCAGTGATACATTTTGGCTTTTCAAAATTAACGGATAGCTCGCAAAATGATTTCCCCTTAGTCTTCCTAGCTTTTCAAATGGAGTATTGAGGACTTATAAAACAATGACATTCTCACAGTATGATACTAGAGATATTAATGTGTTGTATCATCAGTAAGATATAAAAAATATACTAGAGAAATCTTTGATATATTAAGGAACAGGTTGCTATTCACACATATATGTGCATATATATGAATATATTCTAAAATAAACATGAGAATATTGGTCAGAGGGAGGTAGCTGGGGCCAGACTAAATGGTTTAGAGGAGAGGCAGCATGGCCTCAGTTGTTTAAATACATTTTATTGGAACATGGCCCTGCTCATTCATATACATATTACCTGTGACTTATACACTATATGTCTTAGATAAGGCTCATGAGTTGAGTAACTGTGACAGACATTCTGTGACCACCAAAACCAAAACTATTCACCATGTGGCATTTTATTTTTTTAATTTTATTTATTTATTTGACAGAGCGAGAGAGCACAAGCAGGCAGGGAAGTGGAGGGAGAGGGAGAAGCAGGCCCCCCACGAGCAGGGAGCCTAATGGGGCCTCCATCCCCGGACCCTGGGATCATGACCTGAGCCAAATGCAGTCGCTTAACCAACTGAGCCACCCAGGTGCCCCATTTTGTGGCCCTTTTATAGAAAAAGTTAGTCAATTACTGATTCAGAGCACTGGTTTTCAAAGTGTGGTTCCCAGAGCAGTAACATCATTACAAACTAGGAACTTGCAAGAAAAGCAAATTCTTAGGCTCTGCCTGAAACCTACTGAATCAATTACTCTGGGGGAGAGGCCCTGCAGTCTGTGTTCTAACAAGGCCTACAAGTAGATTCAGATTTATGGTAATGTTTGAGAACTGCTGCTTCAAAGTAAACAAGTTTAAGGGCAAGGCAGCCAAATCAGTGATCGATCAGGTTTCATGACACTGACCAACCACTGCACACAGCTGATATCAATTACCTTTGCTGGATCAGAAATTATTAATGGATGCAAGATTAGCTGCAATTGAGAATTAATGTATGACACAAATCTAGCTATTCTTCACATTTCTGAGCCTAATGCAAGCCACCATTTTCCCTGGCCCAGGTCACTACAAAAAGCAACTAATTGGTTTTTTCAACCTTTCCTCTAGATAACAGTACAGTGGCCTTTTGGAAAAGTAAGTTAGCTCTACTCAAAATCCCCTGAAGACAGTTCATAATAATGAAAATACCAAAATGCAATTCTCTTTATAGTTCCTTCGCATCCTAGCCAAGCTATGGCTGGTTGTTCACTCTAATGGGAATGTCCTTCTCAAAGTATCTTTCTTACAGTATCCCAAAGATCTACCCTCTTGACATGCTGAGGTCTCCTCTCATGCCTCTTCCACATAAAAAATCTTTCCTGATCACCTTATCTAAAACAGTGAATATTTTAAATGGGTGAATCAAATGGTATGTGAATTATATCTCAGTATATCTGTTAAAAACAACAACAAAACAAAACAAACTTCTTGATATCCAGTGTCAACATATGATTATGTTGACATCCATACCATAAAATTAAATAATATGTGAAATGTTCATAGCATGGTCTCTGGAACTTAGTAAGGGCCCAAATTATTTACTATTATGTCATATTTTAGTATATATTTTTGTATTATGATATTATTACACAATATGTACTATTGTAACTACCATATGATCATATTTTGTGATCACTTGATGCCAGATGTCTTTAGGCTGAATCCTAGAAGAGATATTGTTGTCTAAAAGGTTACTTAAATAGAAATAGGGAAAGAGATCAAATTGAGTTGGCAGCAAGTAGTCAAAATATGTATGTAAAATGGCCCATAAATTTAAAAATGAGACAATGCACTTTCAGTTTGTTGAGACATTTTAGGTCAGCCATTTAGATTTAGAAGAAAAGGATATAATTTATTCAATATCCTTTGGTTATAACCTGTCTTAAAAAATATTTGGATCCCTTCAATCTCCCTATGCCACAACAATGCTCTCCTCATTCCCAACTCATACATGTACCATTATCCTTTGCAAGCAGACTTCATTCCCCCTTATCAAAGATTTTGGATAACCTTAAGTATGGACTCATTTTTGCAAGAAAGTGGTCTAATTTCAAGTAAAATATAGTATGATATTATTATTCTTCAAGTGTCTTGTGTTCGAACAAATATTTTATTTTTAATGCTTTATTACTCTTCTTAGAGATGAATAGTGAATTTCTCATACAATCGCTTAGAAAAGCACAGCAAGTTTTGTTTGGTTGGTGCCCCTCTTCTCTGGTATCTTGAAATTACTGAAGTTTTATTCTATACCGAAGTTGCTATTGTGTAAATTAACTGCTTCCATATTACTGCCAGGAAAGGAAAATATAGGGTGCAGTTGAAATTCCAATAAATGCAGTCATCTTGAAAAAAATATAAAGTACTGAAGTTGTAAGACTGCCTTTATAAGCTTAAAAATGGATCTCAACTTGAGGATGGCTTTTCTGAAAGGCTCGCATTCATCAATTAAAGACTTGTCTACATTGAAATAGCAACTCAATGACAAATCTAGAAATTGATGTCAGGAATTGGCTCCTGTCTCCTACTCGATCTGTGTAGATCTATCTATTTCCTGTTGTCATCAGTTTTGTATTCTGATATTCTCATGTTCATCATGAGTAAGCAGAAATATTAGAAGAAGACCACATATAAATATCACAGTAAAATCAGCAATAAAGAGATAGTGGACAATAGTTTTTGACGGACATAAAAAAAATAAAGAAAGCATAAAAATGTGACTTTGGGATTTATCCCACTACCATAATCATCATCAAGAATTTTGAGCCAGTAGTGGTGCATCCATCGAACACACAAAAATATGTATTACACATTCCCCAAAGTGATCTCATTAGAGAAAATTGTACCATTATCATAAGAAACACTATTTTGCTTAGCACTTTCTCTATATTATCTCATGTAATTCTTATAATCAGCTTATATATATAATATATAAGCATATTATATATATGTATAATGTGTGTGTATATATACATATATATGTGTACATATATATTCATATATATGTATATATAAGCATCATCCCATTCATCAAGTGCAAAGGGAATAAAGAAACTTGTTAGGACTCCATACTTTCTAAGTGGAGAAGCTACAGCTAAAGTGCAGTTCTTACTGACTCCAAATTTCTTGCTCATAGTTATTCAGTGATACCATGTTTCCAATAGTCCTAGGGGATCTTTAATGATTAAAAACATAAAACAAAACAAAGATCCAAAACCAAAAATAGAAGCCTAGCCTAGTTCTTCAGCACAATTTGCCAGCATATCTCTGGAGATTCTGGTGTTGGAAATTCTGAAAATGTCAGTGAGTGATGATTCTCTTTTTTTATGTACAAGCTATGGTGGGAAGTAAGTGACTACAAGAACAAGCAGATCAGTGGAACTTTTAGACTGAATTTACATGGAGATCATAAAGAACATGATCACTTTATTGGGAAAATATAAGAGGACAAAAAGAAATCTGTAGATCTAATTTCATTTCAGTCATTGTATTTAACCTGATACCAACATGACTGCCTTTTATTTCCTCCTGTGTAGACAGAATAACCAAATGGAATGACTGAGTTCTTAAAAACTACACAGCATATTAGTGAGAAAAAGTTGGTAATATGGGAAATATCTAAGAATATTTTGAGTCCACCCATTCATAAAAAACAATTGAGTGCATAAACTATTGTTTGAAGTAAGAGATTCTCTGACACATATTTTTGTTCCTATAGGCAGTTGATGAAACTAAACATATTCTCAGTGTGATGGAAACTTCAACCTATTTTTTTAAATAGCAAACATTGACTGAGGTTGGGTCTTGCCTTCTTCCCTGACTCCCTCACAGCTCATGGATGTTGTTATACAAAGTCTGAGGTGCAGTGTATGGTTCCGCAGGAACAAAGGCTACCATGACCTAACCTCCTAGTCTTCCCCAGTTACCTCTGTAATCCTGCCTGTGAAGGAGGACAGTGTCAGCATTTTCAGTTTTGCATATATCAACAATTGAATCAAAACTATGTTTAGCTCAAAAAGTACGGAAAATTTAGTTTGCGTGAATATATATGCAACCTCACATTGCCACACGTGTAAAATCCCAGAAAGATGGCAAGATAGAAAGGGAAGGAGACCCAGACTTGAATACCAGTTACAGATTTTCAATCTGTGTAAACTTGGACAAGTGATTTTCTTCTCTGGCTTCACTTTCCAATTCTCTAAACTAGCATTGATAATCAAGAGCATGTTGGAATTTTGCTTTGGGAATTATAAAAATTTTATACACACACAGACACACACACACACACACACAGACCCCCATAGTCTGACATAGAGTTCATCTTCTCATTAGATCACCAGGATAAAAGGTACACATTCAAAGTGCTACTTCTCAGGGACACCTTTAAAAGTACCAAATGTACCTTGAGAATGACTTTCACTTCATGCCTTGTAGGCTCGTTGCTTGTCCTTCCTTCTTTCTTTTCATTTCATTTTATTGTATTACTTTTTTCTTGGTATTATGATACAGTCATTAACTAATTTTCACACTAGACTAAGGGGCCCAGGGGCCTAAGGGGTCAAGTATTTCCTAATGTCAAAAATAAATGGTAACCTAAAGTGTGAAATGGGGTTTAAAAAATCCCTCAAACACCTGTCCCCTCTCTCTCTCTTTACATAGATGATAGAGATAGAGATAGAGTTTTTATTAAGAAGCTGAAGAACTACCTATGAGGAAAAGGAAAAAAAAATAAAAGAGAGATTGAGATAGAGAAAAAGAGAGGGAGGAAGAGAGCCAAACTCTTTCATAGATCACGGAGCTAATCTGGCAACTGGCGAAACCATTGAGGAGGAGTTTGCCTCTGTATTGACAGCTGAACATATTCTGTGAGTTACCAGCACAGACAAAGTCACTGAATCATCGTGGCTCCCATTCTTTTCCTGCGCCCGCAGAGAGACTGGTGGATGTGTAATAGCAAAGGCTCTCTCAGCGTGTTTCAGCCCGAAACCAGCATTTGCTGCACGCCGAAGCCTGGTGTAAGGATCTGACAGCTTGAGGGTGATAGCCAACCAGACGGCGTGCAAAGCCACTGCCTGAGGATAAATGAAGGCAGGCAACAACCTCAGTAAGAACGCAGTGGCGGCAGCTCGCTCATCACACGCTGCATCACAACAGATGCAGGGTAATTAAATCTGGGGTGGGGGCTCCCATAGTCACTTTCACATTGGCTGTCAAATCCAAACGGAACTCTGTCAAAAGAGCTTCTGCCTGGCAGTCTGTGCCTGGGAGCGGATTTTATTCATCAAGACCCAGAGGCTGAATTCCACTGAACACCCAGCTCGTGGAATCTGGGGACCGTTTGCTTAGTCCCTTGTCTGTTGTGCTAGAGCAACTGCTGGCGGCGAGCGCTTTAGAAATTGACAGAGCCTTTTCACGACTGAGATTATTACTTGATTTAAAAAAAAAGTCAGCAGTGAATGCATGCTAGCAATACATATATTTGCTTGGCATGGGCACAAACATTGTTACAGATTAGTCTAGAAAAACTGGTTCTTGTTAGGACCTGTAGTGGGGCCGTCCCCAGGATGCAAGTGCAGATTCAAAGCAATGAGATAATTCACCACTGAGGAGAAGAAATACTTCTGCTCCCATGGTCTTTAAATTGTATAAACCATACTCGTTCTTATATTAATTCCTTTTTTAATAACTTTGCCACCAATAGATTTTAATGATCCAAAGTAATACCCCAGAGCAAGCACTTACAGGAGAAGCCCAAGGATGGAATTTCCTATCGCTCTCTGCTCGGTGAGCTTTGACAATAAGCATACTACCAGAAATACTAACCATGCTCTTCATTATCATTCTCATCCCAAGTCGGCAGAAAGCCAGCAGTCAATGATGTTCCACTTCAATTCCTACCGTTTGTGTGGAATAATATTTGTGATAAATCTAATAATCATCCTTGCTCTGATAATTCACTGCCTGAAAAATAAAGTTCCCCAAGGTTCTGAAAGCCAGTAAATCCTAGGTGGAAAATTATCTCATTAATTCTGAGCCTGAGTCTCCATGACACAAATGTTTGCAGGCTCTACTTTACAGTCTGGACACTCCTGGAACCTCCCCTGGATGCCGATCTTCCCTCCCCTTTCACCTCCTTTTTGTTTTTCATTGACCTCAGAAATGTGCTGGCCCACGCACACGCACACACCCGACCGAGTGATAGTAAAACATAAGGAAGGACTCAATCTGGACCTCAATGTTAACTGCTAAGAAATTAAAAATCATGGAAAGCTCTCTCCTGTATGAAATATACAAGCATTAACACAATAGAAAAAATAATATATAAGCATCCAGGACCAATTATTCAAATAGAATCAATTTTGTGATTTCATGGTATTCAGGAGTAAGTTCTTATCCAAAAATCCTCCCCTCGTTTGATGATCATTAGTACCTGAGTCATTTAAATGAAGAACTGGATTTTATGCAAATCTAGTTGAGCATTGAATTTATGGGCTTCGCTAGAGATGTTAACTGAAAGTTTAACTACACAGTGTGGGATGCTATACAAGATATGTGTAAGGTACAGCCCTGGATGAAGACCAGTCCACAATCCTTCTGAAAAGAGAAGACTCACACCCAAAACAGTGAAGAACAATGCAAAGCTGAGAACGATCAAGGGTTAAAACTGAATCGTATAAAAATGAATAGGACTTTACTTTTGTGATAAGCTGCCATTTTTAAATATTGTAGAACCCATTGTAGGAAATCAAGGTCAATAAAGAGGATATAAATGGTTTAAAGGTATCCATAAGGACAAAAGAACTGGGAACAAGAATGTTAAGAAAGAAAAAGAAAGAAAGAAAGAAAGAAAGAAAGAAAGAAAGAAAGAAAGAAAGAAAGAAAGAAAGAAAGAAAGAAAGAAAGAAGAGGAAGGGAGGGAGGGAGGAAGGTAGGAAGGAAGGAAGAAAGAGGAAAGAAGAAAGGAGGAGGAGGAGGAGGAGGAAGAAGGGGAAATAATCCAGGGCCTATGGCCACTCTTTTTGTGAGGAAAAGCCCACGAAGATGTCTGAGAAATTAAATTTGATAAAGACAAGAGGTTAGAACATACTTAGCTTTAGTAGAATTGTGTTTGGGGTTTGTGGTCAGTGAAGAGACCCGTGAGTAATTTCACAGAACATGGCTAGGGCAGTATATTTAAGAAAAAGAGCTGTAGAGCTGTAATCCCATCAACAGGGGGGTCAAGTGATGACTGGGGGACAGATGTGCTAAGAGAATGAAGGGATCTGCAGTTGATAATATTAGAAGAAGAACACCAACCAGAAAAGAGAGTTTCGTGCAGAACACTGCAAGCACTGTATTTTTAATTTTTAATTCTTTTAAAAAATTGAGGTATGAATGACATATTCATTTCAGATGTACAACACAATGATTTGATATTTGTATATACCACTACATTATCACCCCCAATAAATCTAGTTAGCATCTGTCACCACACAAGGTCACGCAAATTTACTAGCAGTCTTCAATCGGAAATGTACTCTAAAATGGAGGAATCTTTTATCAATACTTCATGTCAAGTAAGTTTGATCATTTTAGCCAATTCTTTAGAGTGGACTTACATTAAGCAAACGACTTCAGTGATTTTCTGGTGGATTTAGGGCATAAAATAAGCAATCTGGAGTCCTCAAATTATCTACAACAACCAAGAAAAGGAGAATTCCAAGAAGGCAAAAGACCATTTAATGAAGCACTGACCAAATTCTGAAGCAAATTTCATCTGTTTCCCAGCAGTGGCCAGCTTGGAGCAGAATTCTGAATATAGATTCTTTGCTGTTAGAATCGTTAGACACAGTTCAACACTTGAACAATGTGTATGCCTATCTACTATATAAAAGGAATACAAATAATTCAAGGGGTAGTTAATGGAAATACTCCCACAGAAGCATGTAGAGAGCAAACTATAATTTAAATCACAGTGGAAAGAACATGTCTTTGAAACTTTAGATAATTAATTTTATGGTCAACTGTTACTGAATTCCTATAATGCTCTGGGTTTTTGCTAGTTTTCTCAGAACCTAAATTGGATATGGCCTGTATGCAATGTTCATGCTAATAATATATTTCAGCAAAAGCTGCATTATACTCCTGGAGTATTCAGTATAATTATGAGTGAAATAAACATATATGTAATATGTTATGTTAATTACACATATATCATATATAAAATGTAATGTTAATTATATTATATATAATTATATTATCTTTCATCTCTGGTCTAATTCTAGGCAGACACTGAAGCAGTTTTTCCATGTAACCTATTCTTTTCATCTATCTACATCTTATCTGCATCAACTTAATAAAGCAATTCTCAAAACGTGTCCCTGATGAGCATCATCAGCAACACCTGGGATTGTTTTTTTTTATTGTCACTATGGGAAGAGGTGCAACTGACATTTGGCCAGTAGAGTCCAGTGATGCTTCTAAACACCTGACAATGAGCAGGACACTGCCCCCCCCCAACAAAGAATTACTCAGCCCAAGATGTCAATAGTACTGAAATGGAGAAACCCTGTATAATCTTCACTGCTTAGTGTAGAACTAAGCACATACATGGTGTAAAAGTATTAGCACCTTTAGTTTAAGATGTCTTATTATAAAAGACCCACCCTAAAAGGAATTCACCCTAGAGGGTCCTCTTGGTAAAAACTGGATCTGCTCAAATGAAAAACAATACCAAAAATACACACATGGATTTGAGACTATCTTTCTTAGCAGCCTTTCACTCTTGTGACTAAACATTCTCCTGGAGGATGAGGAGACCCAAACAACAGAAGTTTCACTAGCCAGCACACTCAGTTCCCCTCAAGGCTCCAGTGAGGGGATAACATCTGAAAATATAATTTCAAAAGGGATGTCATTGTCCTCAACAGCCAGGTCTACTTGTCTTCAAATGAATGAAAAGGACAATGTGTCATGCTGATGGCTGTCAGGACTTCCCCCACCTGCACCCCCGTGGGGAAACGCGTGCATTCTAGCACTAGCTCGTTCAATCAACTTGGTAGGAAAAGACAACTAATTCTACTTTAAGACATTTTCAGATCTTAGCTTTAAGAACAACTTGTTTTCGGGCGCCTGGGTGGCTCAGTGGGTTAAAGCCTCTGCCTTCGGCTCAGGTCATGATCTCAGGGTCCTGGGATCAAGGCCCACATTGGGCTCTCTGCTCTGCAGAGAGCCTGCTTCCTCCTCTCTTTCTGCCTGCCTGTCTGCCTACTTGTAATCCCTCTCTGTCAAAATAAATAAATAAAATCTTAAAAAAAAAAAAAACTTGTTTTCTTACAAAAAACAAGGAAGAAAAGACCATGAGAGAGTGGCACTGTCACATCTCTGCTGCGAGGCTGCAGAGACATATCAGAAGCAAGGGTNTAAAAAAAAAACTTGTTTTCTTACAAAAAACAAGGAAGAAAAGACCGTGAGAGAGTGGCACTGTCACATCTCTGCTGCGAGGCTGCAGAGACATATCAGAAGCAAGGGTCTTTACATCAATACCAGCGTTTTTATCTGTATCTATCTATGTGCAGAGAGAGACCGTGACAAAGATACTTCCTCTCTTGGGGGTATTAAAATGCACAAACAACCTACTGAAGACCCTACTTTTACAGAACAGGCAAAAACGCTTTACCATAATGACTTGAAATTCCCCCATTTTTCTCTTTTGGTGGCAGATGTTTTTCATAAATCAAGGACCTGGCTTTTCTACTTCTCATCATCTCCTCATTGTTTTAGGTGATCTGCTTTCAGGAAGGCATGTGTTGCAGTAAATGTATCATTATCCTCCACTAACCCCTGTGCCAATGTGCCTACATTTCCTTGTAGCAAATTATCCTCAAGCATCTCCATCAACCAACCTCTACCGACTCCATTGGGAAAGGAGCGTTTCTATTGTTATTATGTAAAGTGTTTTATTTATTACGAATCTTTTCCACAGGTTTCATTTCTCCATGTGGCAGAGTCTCATTGTGAAGTAAATACACACAGTGGAATAATGGTAGACCACATCAGACTAAAAATCACAATATGGCACAGAGAGGGGAGGAAGCCTGTCACAATTTTAAAAGGAAAGAAGAAACTGTGCAGGCAATTTCCAATTTGAACAGTGTCGCACAATTGTTACACAAAGTAATTCTGCCAAGGTAATATCTTTAGTTTCTTTTGGAACTCTTCAACCACAGTCCATTACGAATGGGACATCATGTCTAAGAGGGACATCCTGATGGCCTTGGGACTGTCCATTACTAAAATCCAGACACCATTTCTTCAAGTGACGCATCATACAAATGCAAATGCCATATTAGACTTTCAAATCTAATGATAATGTGACAAACAAAATCAGTCACAGTCCTGTGAAGGATGCCAAAGTCGATTCCTACTTTTTGTAACTGCCTTACACCTCAATGTGTTCCCAGAACACTTGCAATATATTCCTTTGGAAGACACTTTGATAACGAGCAGCACAATCATCCAGGCAGGAAGGGCACATTTTAGTGCTACCACTGAGTCGAAATGTCTTGATTTCTAGGAAGTGTGTTCACTTGTGAGGTATTTCAGCCTCCATCCCACTGACAATTTGTATCCCATACCTTGTAGGAGATTTAGCGGTATCCCTGGACTCTACCTACTAGATACCAGTAGATAGCATTTCCCCAATTATACTGACAAGATATCAGTAGATGTTACCAAATATTTCCTGGGGGACAAAGGCCTCCCAGACTGAGAAGCATTGCAATATAACTTAATAAAATAAAAAATAAAATTTAAAAAAGGACACACACACATAATTTTGAGTCTTTACAAATTATTCTCTGCATCCCACTCCCCAGCCCAAAGTTAGGACAAATATTTCTTGGTTGAGTGTGGGAAAGAGTCAGGATCTTATTAAAGAAGTTGGGTCATCATTTCTTAAATAATTTCTTTCTTCTCAGAAAGCACCTTCTCTTTGTCTAGATTGAGGGTGAGAAGAACAAAAATCAGAATGGCATCAGTGTAGGACCTGTACAGAATGACCTTATATCATGAAATCTCACCTTCATGGTCAACGCCTCAGCTCACCTCTGCTGCTGTTTTTCCACCTACTCTCCACTTTTACCCCATGTCTCCCTGCTGGTTTCCAGACTTCTACCCCCTTCTCCTTTCCTATCTCCTTCAAGATGGATGGGAATCTCTTTGCAGTAAGAACGCCTCCAAATTGGAAATATGTTATCAAAGCACGTATAGGCAGAACTTCCCCTTTTAAAAAGAAAAATAAATAGCTTCCACTTTTTCATCCATTTATTCATTCAACAAATCCCTATTAGCTGCTACTCTATGACAAGAATTCGCTAGCAAGTTTTAGAGAAAAGTTTTACAATAAAAGATGACTGTAATTCTCCCTGTAATGTGAGCCTTTTTAAAAACCTGCTAGCTTATCTTCTTTACGTTATAGATCAGAAATCACTTAATAGTATCAGTAACTAATGATAAACATGAGAAATCTTCACTATTTCCTTAAGTTAAATTTTATACTACATTTTACTATGATGTTTCCAATATGATACATTTTGTCTCACTAATTTCAAGATTCTAAAATATAGTTACTGTGTGTGCTCTAATTGCTTTATTTTAAAAAGAAAAAAAAGTTGGGGGGGATTTATTGAAAGGGAAAACATGTGCCCAAGTCCTGTAGGCTGAGCACCCGTTCCAATTATTTGTGGGATATTTTAATTAATCACATCTTATATATATCTGAAAAGGGTTAGTGACACTTGTATGGAGAAGTACTATGACACTAGTATCTTAAGTGACTTACATACATTTCCCAAAATCAAATAGTCATATAATCGATTGGCCAACTAGAATTCTACTGCAGACTTTGGGTGGAAGGCAATTCACCCCACAAGCTGCTTTCCTGTACCTTCCCTCACAAGCCATGATCACACTTCACAAACTAGCCTTAGCCTTCTCACTCTTCCCGAGTTCTTTTCCATGTGTTTATGTCCACCCTTCTAAATACTCTTCTAACCCCATTCTAACCTAATTTTCATGGTTGCTTTAATTACGACTTCCTCTGCAAATTCTTCCACTTCCAAACTTGCCCATGTAGAAGTCAAACATATATTTCCATACTGATGTCTTATCATAGTATCATAGTGATATATTCCTAAACCTGTCTTGGGCAGAAGCAAATGATGGACGGCTGATACAAACCACCATGGTCCACAGTTCTAGAATAACTCTATCTTATTCTCTGGAAGTCTCCAGAGTCTGTCATCTATTCCTTATACATATGAGTAGCTTTATTTTAAAAGGGTGCAATGAAGAGGACCAGGGACATTTTAGCTCTCAAGAAAAGAAAGCTTCATCATAGAATGTTGATTTCCTTTGCTTCTGACATAAAATGACTTTAGTTCTTAACCTCAAGAGTTTTTTTCTTCATCTTCACAATATATTTACAAGTGCAACATATAGTATTTAATCACTGTTTTCCCCTTTTTATTCCTATGAACCTAAACAGATTTCTAATAAGATCCAAGGTGGAGTCTGCACATTCAATTAATGTTTCTCTAAGAATAGCTTCTTCTTGGTACAATTCTACATCTTAGATCTGTTACCATTAGATGGCTCTGCTCAAAATTTGTAACCACTTATCAATCTCATAATCATTAAGTTCTAGAATGTTTATGATTAGCCCAATATATTTGTTAAAATTTACTATGTCCAGATGAATGGATAAAGAAGATGTGGTCCATATATACAATGGAATATTACTCAGCCATCAGAAAGGATGAATATCCAACATGGACAGGACTGGAGGAGGTTATGCTGAGTGAAATAAGTCAAGCAGAGAAAGTCAATTATCATATGGTTTCACTTATTTGTAGAACATAAGGAATAGCATGGAGGACATTAGGAGAAGGAAGGGAAAGATGAAGGGGGAGAGTCAGAGGGGGAGATGAACTATGTAAGACTATGGACTCCAAGAAACAAACTGAGGTTTTTAGAGGGGAGGGGAGTGGGGGATGGGTTAGCCTGGTGATGGGTATTAAGGAGGGCACATATTTCATGGAACACTAGGTGTTATATGCAAACAATGAGTCCTGGAACACTACATCAAAAACTAATGATGTACTATATGGTGACTAACATAAAATTAAAAAAAAAATTAGCTATGTCCAAATTGGTATCAGTGGGATCCTTAGACATATACATTACTGCATTAGCAGTGCCTTATCTCACTTAAGTAGGTTGGAATTCACAACAGAAAGAAAAATTAATTTAATTTTCAGTTGTCCAGTATTCTAGAGTTTGAGTTAGTAGCTTTCAACAATCACCCACTGGAGCAAAGGAACTATCAGACATATTTTGTCCAAAACAGCAACAGCATCTTCCAAAGGAAGGAAATGTCACATTTCAAAAGAGACAAGAAATTTCAGAAGAAAGTTTCATTTCTCACAATACTCTTGCATCTTTCCTAGTCTTGAACACAATTATTTCTGTCTTAAGTGCCCCATATTGAAAACATATAGACGTGGTATATGTTAATATTTTAAAAATATATTTTTATTATAATCAAAATCATCTACAGTGATATTCCCAGACCTATATAGTGTTAATAACATTTCTTCTAATCTCTTGTTCTTCATTTTTTTATTCTTTCCTCCCACTCCTGTTCCCTCCCTCCTTTCCTTCCTACTTTCTTCATTTTTTTGTCTTTCTGAGAGTATATGATACATTAATTTTTATATGAATTAAAAAATGATTCTAATAGTGGCGTGTGTTTTCCTCTAAAGGATAAAGTTCGGGTTATTTTTCCCAGATTACAACTCTTCTGCATTGGTTTGGAGGACTTTGTGGCCCTTTTATAAAAAAAAAAAAAAATGTCATCAGTATGTTGTCCTATCAGACATTTACTGAATAATGATTATTTGCCTCAAACTTTTCTTAGTACTTAACATGCACTTTATTCAACAAACTATGTGATAGGCACTCCAGCTATCCTGTATTACAGATGACGAAATTAAGGCACTGAAAAGGGACAATACTTGCCCAGATAGATACACATATATAGTTATTACTTGCCCACACAGCTATCAAATAGCAGATGTGGAATGACACAGATCTGTGTGAAATTGAAGTCTGTTTTAGTAACCACTATACTCTGAGGTCCAAAGAATTTGTTTTGCAAGTTCATGCAAATCATAAAGGATGAAACCCTTATAGACACAGATATACAGATATTCAATTGCAGAGCTTATGTTTTCAGCTACCATAATACCTTGCTTCAGGGAAATAGTGCTTACTGATACAGAATATTACATGTAGGAGTTACTTGGAACACTGAATATGTGCCTTAAATTCTACTTTTTTGGTTATCACACCTGCACTTTTCAATATAGAAACTATAGAGCCTATTTATTTTATAGCCAACCTTTATTTTGTATCTTGTAGTCAAGCTTTACATCTACTTTCATGTAAAATTATTCTTTTAATAAAATAATGTGTTTATTTTCCCCGATATTGAAAATTAAGAGACTAGAGCATGATATTTGGCATGTTTTTCTATAAAAATATATGATTGCAAACAAGTAGATTAAATAGTAAAATTTTAACAGAAGTCATTATTTTATGCCCTCATGGTTCGTGCTCTCTTTCTTCTTTTTTTAGAGAAATAGCTGTGTTCTTGAGAACAGAGACTAGGACATTAATCAGTCACAGCTACAGAAGCTCGGATCAGGCAGTGTCCTTGGTGCTGACCTCATCCAGTCCCGCCCCCATGCATCTTGTTTTCCCTGTGATGCTTTCTCTGAGTCTCAGCCCAGTGAGATATGGCAGAGCAATGCAACAAGCCCAGAAGCCAGAAGGATCCGAAAGAAAATCCCAAACTCTACTTCTTACTAACTTTGTTACCTTGAACAAGCGTGTTAATTTTTCTCAGGCTCCATTTCCTAATCTATAAAATGGGGATGTTAATTCCTACCCACAGGGTTTTGAGTGCTAATGAGCACAATATCTGGCATATGGGTAAGCATTCAATTAACACTGTGTTCTCTCCTCTTCCCTTCCTTCTGCTTCATTTAGGTTCCATTTGATATGCTATCTATATCAACGCTGTGTGCAAGCACCTGTCCTTCCCTCACCCTCCAGGAATGTGACTCATTCCCTCATCTGCCTCCTCCAGCACTGCGTACCCAACTCCTCATGACACCATATTCTCAGAGTCATTTGTATTTAGTGTCTTGTCTGCTAGACTATGAGCTTCACAAAAAAGAAAGCTTACCTCTTTGTTAGTTATGTCCTCATCATTTACAATAGCTCTTGGCATATGGTAAACAAAGTATAAATCACTGCCAAATGGAAACAAAATTATTTACTTTTCTGAGTCTTGGTTTCCTCATCATTAAAATGACAATAATCATTTGGCTCTTTAAGCTCCAATTTTCAGTTACAGTAATACCTATTTGGGCATTCTTATGAAGGTATCCTCTTATCGGAGAAACCATTCCTTCCCATCCTACCCAACATAGATCTTCCCTCATTGTTAAGCTCTACTTGCTCACCCTCTTTATAATCCACATGGCATCTGTTACTATCTGAAATTCTCTTTTTCTTTTGTCTATTGTTTGGTTACTCTCATTAGAGTATAAAGACTAAAAGCATTGTCTTTCTTATTCACTTCTGAATTAGCAGCAACTTGAAGAGTACCTGGCACATATAGATGCCTAAAGTATTTGTTTAAAAAAAGAGTGAATGGATAATTAAATGAAAGAATTTCTTTGAGACAAAAATAGAGACCAGATAAGTAGCTTCTGTGACCTTCATTAAAAATCCATTTCTAGCAATGCAAATACGAAATTTTAAGATGATTATTTCTTTGGCAGTGGGGTTTGTGCAAATCAACATGCTACCCCCTAAACCTTGCCCATCCTTTCATCAAAAACTTTAAGAATGTTGCTGAATACCTTAGACAGCTCCAGCCGACCGAGGTCTTTTAAAAGACTTATTAGCACAGTTTTTGAAATCTTCTTTTAAACCGTTTCTCCTTAGAAATGTATATTTATGCAAACATATCCTCCAATGTACACAGTTGGATATTTTAGCCCACCTTTCTTTTTTTAAATCTTTTTTTTCAAAGATTTTATTTATTTATTTGACAGAGAGAGAGAGAGAGATCACAAGTAGGCAGAGAGGCAGGCAGAGAGAGGAGGAGGCAGGCTCCCTGCTAAGCAGAGAGCCAGATGTGGGACACTATCCCAGGACCCTGAGATCACGACCTGAGCTGAAGGCAGAGGCTTTAACCCACTGAGCCACCCAGGCTCCCCATTGGCCCACCTTTCTTACTAAAGTTCATTTTTGAAAGTATAAGAATTTGACATTGTTTGAGTCTTAGTCTTGCTTTTATTCTGACCCGAGTGACAATGCTACTATTGGTGGATTAACCACCATTTGAAGTTAAACTCAAGAATAATGTCAGATCAACCACATGAAATGAGTTATGTGTCGTTACGTAAAAAGCAAACATACGCTCACACATACCCAATGCAACATGTGTTCGAAATTAATCAGAAGTAAAAGGACAAAATGATTGAGTACTTATTAAATTTTTTAATTAAATATTATTTTTAAGGTGTAGAGTTTACTGACCGTTTTAAGTCTTTCCAAAAAATAAATTTTGCATTTTCTTTGATTTTTTCTTTTATTAAAGCCTACCACTTTCTTCCCAATGAAGAGTAATTCAATCACATAACTTCAACTGAGCTCACTTATTTATATGTCAGTCTAGCTGAACTTATCTTCCTGGGACCTCAGTGCTGCTGGCCCTTTTCCTGAATTAGAGCCCTATCCAGATGTTTGCTATTACCTGAGACTGTTTTTAAAAGGCAGTGGTTACCATGTGGATGGAGACATTCCAGGGCTGTTCTCCGAGAACTACTCAGGCCATGTTCATTACCAAAGAATGCAAGCACCAAGTTTCACTTTATTTGTCCCACAGTAGATTGTAGAAAGTTGCTTTAGTCACAGAACATGCTCTACCTGTCCATACGGTGGGGCCTCGGATTATGAACTGTGTAGTCCTACAGGTCTAGTACCAGATGTGATGATAGTGAATACAGAGAATCACAGGTTGCTACTTAAGTGTAGGACAGAGGAGAAAGGAGGTCTGTCAAGCCCCATGAGAGATGTTACTTTTTATTGTAAGGAAGTCCCAGATGTTTCATATATTTTATCCTACTTCCTCTACTTCTTTTTCTCTACTTCTACTATTATTGCTATTAATACTAATGCCATCATCACAATTCTATGCATCCACATTGTATAAGATACTATTCCAGGAAATTTACATGCACTCGGTAGCATATTAATTTCTCCTTAAAACAATCAAGGTAGATATTATGCACAGTTGATGGGTAAGGAAACTGAAAGTCATTTACACAGCCAGTGAAATGGAGACATAGATCCAGGATTTAAATCCACTGAGCTTGCATCCAAAGACTGCTGCTCTCCCATTAATATAGAAGAGCCAGAAGATACCGATTTGTTTGTTTTCTGACTTCTTAATTTTAAAAGATCAATATTCTGAAATGAATATTTCAGTTTTACATTTGCAGAAAATAATTTCCAGGATGATTCTTTAGCATTCCCGCATTTATTACTGTTAATGTTTTTCTTTTGTGGTGCACAATCTAAATCTCTGGTTTTTCTAGGTATTTGGGTAGGTTGGTAGGTAAACCAAAAAACCGACTAACAAGCAAAAACCGTGGACTGAAGAATGAGAATTTTTTATTGTGTTTTCTGAGTGCTAACTGACAGGACTTAACAGTAGATTCTCAGTCTCTTCATGAGCAGAAAAAGGAAAGGGTCTCATATTCTCATATGTACTCTTGCCAGAAGGAATTCAATGGATGCTTGCTGGCTTTGATCCCTATGAATCTGACCAAGAACGACAAAGTCAAGTTCAAAGAGAATCAAGGGAAAAGAAATTTTAAGGAAGAAAAAAAAAACCTCAGGTACCTTTGTGATCAATTGTTTCAAATGAGTACAGAAATACTTGTAAGGTTAAAAGAGAGAAAGAGAGAAAGGAAAGAAGGAAGCACGGGGGAAGGCAGGGAGGCAGGAAGGCAAGAAGGAAGGAAGGAAGGAGGGAAGAAAGGAAGGAAGGAAGGAGGGAAGAAAGGAAGGAAGGAAGGGAGGGAGGAAGGAGGGAAGGATTTTATGGCCTTCAAGTTTCTTGGTGGATGGTTCCAAAATGTACTGTGCATGCTTCTATTCATTAGTCATTAAGTTGGGAGAATAAAAAGATTAAACATTTTTCTGTAAAATGTTTCCAGAGTAAAATATTTTGTAGCAACAGCTAACAAGTTAATATAGGCGTAATTTCTAGGAAATAGTTTTAAAGTGCTAGAGGTATGGTAAGACAATCAGTAAGATATTCAGCAACCAGCAAGAGATCCTTCACATTTTTGTACAAAGACTGAACTATAGTCTCTAACCCACAAGCTTTCTGAGAGGCAGACAGCCAAGTATCATGTCATCATTTTTTGGGAATTTCTAAGTTTGAATCCTGACATATTTCCTCCTGGATGAGTTGATGAGGGAAGTTACCCTAATGGCAGTAGTGCTTGTCCTTTGAAAGATTACCACTTTGTAAATGTAGTTTCTTATGGACTGTGAATTTTAACAATCTTGATGTTTTCCTTTTATGCTGTATAACTTACACTATTGAAGATTGAGTTCTATGATGGGAAGTTATTGAAGTTGATGAATCTACCCAGATCCTCAGTCTTCATCACAAACATACAAATACAAACAATAATTTCATTGGAAAGAAATACACGATAGAGATTTCCCCCTTAAATTGGAAATATAATTTCCTTGATTTTCTACTAATTATTTTCCTCTTGCAACAGGCATGTTAAGGTGTGAGGATGAAACAGAACAATGAAAAAAAATCATATGCTTCCAACTAAATTTATATTCCAATTAAAATTAAATCTTAGAAACTGTGTACTTGTTTTATTTCTGTTTAGGTGAGGATGCAGTTGCTATGTACATCTTAATGTTTTTAAGAACTTCATGAAGTTGACCTGTCGAGGATACTGTATCTTGGACTGATTTTGTGTATGTGTAGCTGGGATTGGCAGAATATTGAGGGTCAGCTAGTTGGATTCCTGCTGTGTACTCATTCGATACTCAAAAGCTAGATTCTCTTTTCTGAGTTGAAAGGAGCTGTGGTTTAATCTTCTAGACCACTACCCTCCCATTGCAAGCATTCCCTCTAAAACATCTATAAGAGGAACCTCTATAAATAGATTATTTAAAGAAATTGATACCGTTCCTTCTTTCTTCCCCCAAACAGAAGTGAGGAGGAAGGCAGACCTTGAGGCCAATAACTCATTACTTTGGAGTCTCTACTTACCGGATCACTTTGAAATTTCTACTTTTCTCTTTTGCAGGGCTAGAGTTCATTGATGAAGATGGAGCATCACGGGGTGGGCTCTGCTGTCTTTTAAATCAGTCATAAAGAAACCATCACCTCTCTTCAGAATATGAGGGACAGTGATCATTATTATTTTCCCATCTTTGTGGTTTCGGCAGAAATCCAAGACACAAGGCCCTTGACTGACGGAGGTAAAGTGTCTGTATATTGTGAGTTTTGTCTTATTGTTTCCTATTTTAGCAGACTAAATTTTATTGCCAGCTTGGTTCTGTTAACATATTTTTCCCCCTGTACAGAAGCTATGAAATGGTTGGAAGCAGATTAATTTATAGCAACCTTTTGAAAAGCAATGAGTGAAGAAGAAGGAAAATTTCTAAATGCAGAAAATAATGCTTTCCAGGCCATTGGTCAGGATTTTCCAATTTTCAGTCATTTCAGTTATTGTATAGAAACGCATGGAGTGGGTGCCTGGGTGGCTCAGTGGGTTGGGGCCTCTGCTTTCGGCTCAGGTCATGATCTCAGCATCCTGGGATCGAGGCCCGCATCGGGCTCTCTGCTCGGCAGGGAGCCTGCTTCCTCCTCTCCCTGTCTCTCTGCCTACTTGTAATCTCTCTCTCTGTGTCAAATAAATAAATAAAATCTTTAAAAAAAAAAATCTTTAAAAAAAAAAAAAAAAGAAACGCATGGAGTGTGGGCACATTATAAGTAAGCTTTAGTGTATTTAATGGGTCTGGAAACTCCTTGAATTCCATGGATGCACTCTTCCATTAGTATTTTAAGATTCTAATTGTGTTTCCACAATGAGTCATTCTGTATCAGTGCCTGACAGTTGACAGTCTTGGTGGCATGCAGGTGAACATTTTTTTACCAATCAAATGAGGCTCTGTATATTTAATAATCGCCCCATGAAAGACACTGACAAAAGTAATGTGATCACAGCGTGGATTACCAGAATCTGCTTCTCATTATAAAACTTTTCCAGAGACCATTAGAAGGAATACTGGGGATTTGCAACGCAATAGATAAGCAGCAACAGGCTCAAAAGTCTACGTTTTAAAGTTGACTGAAGAATTCCATATTCCCTTTAATATAATATTTTTTAGATCTTTCTGTTCAACACGGATTGACTGAGATGCACAGTTGTATATACAGCAGGAAAAATTTCATTGTTTCCCCCATTATGTGGCACCATGGCTGGCTGGCGTGCTTAATAGCTTTCTGAAAGCATTTGAGTAGAACATTTAGGTAGTGAAATTTTCCCCAAGTTCAACCTCATAAGATATGATGACCTCTACCTTCAAAATACTTGTTCAAAATGACACAATCAATTTCTCGAATATGTCAGTTTAAAATACGGAACTATACCAACCACAAATCCTGATGCTAGTAAGTAGACCATCAAGCACAGTGTCAACAAACATTCAAAATAAGGATCCTAGAAATTACAAAGTTAATGTTGTCTCACAGGACCTTAAGGCAAATAAATCCAGAAAGAAAAAGAACAGCTTTACCTAATACTTCCCATGGGGAAAAAGATGAATGTCTCTGAACTCTAATAGAAATGACAAATATTTTAAAAACGCTATTAGACTAGACAGGTTCTGGGGGGCGGGCAATTACAAACCAATCCTGAAAATCATGGTATTTAAAGAGACAGGGCTATAACGGAAATCAGGGTAGTTTCAATCCATCAGACAACTGTAAATATTTCCTTGCATCTCTGGTATGCAGTTAATCTCACAGAGAAGAATATCAATAAATAGTTGTTGATTAAATCATGGCTAGACTTTTTTCCCTGCTAGACTGAGTTTCTTGGGGGCAGCGTCCATCACTTAGACTTTTTTGTGGTCCTGGCACCTGGCACGAGAGCAAAGAGTATGTTCAGAAGCCAAAAGGCAGTGAAATGGGTCTATCTGAGGTGTCTGTACAGAACCAAATGAGGGAGGGAAAGGGAAAAGCTGGGACATTAGCTCCATGAAGAACAATTCCATGTGGGGCGCCTGGGTGGCTCAGTCCGTTAAACACCTGCCTTTGGCTCAAGTCATGATTTCGAAGTCCAGGAGTCCTGTGGTCCTCGGATCAAGCCAGGGGACCAGCTGCCTGCTCAGCGAGGAGTCTGCTTCTCCCTCTCCCTCTTCTCCCTCCCCCGGCTTGTGCTCCCCCACTGTTTGCGTTCCCCTCCTGCTTGTCTCTCCCGTGCGCTCTCTTGCTCTGGCTCTCTCTCTCAAATACATAAATCAAATCTCTTTTTAAAAGATCCATACCATTCATAAAGTAGACAATTGACAAATAGGAGGCAGACAGAAAATCTTGAACGTATCCAGGTAAAAGGATAAAGTTTACGTTTTAGCTGATACAAGCTTTATGCTAAGCAGGATAAAAAGAAACCATGGGGTGTGTATCCAAGATAGGATACCTAAATGCCTAAAACAGTCATTAAGCAGAAATAAGACGTGGAAAATCTATCCTGATGATATTTGATTCTAAACCCTTAGTATGTTCAGAGAAGAGATTTCTAAGTGTAGATGATAGGGCTGCCTGAGTGCAAACATCTGATTTCCAACTTCATCTTCTGGTTTCTCCAATATATTGTTTGACTTAAGTAAGATAATATTAAAGTAGGCATACACACTTACATGCACACATGCACACACACAAGCTAATTGTCAAGATCTATGCAAACATTGCTGTTCTTATGATCATGATTATGAGTAGTCCATTGGTAATATGTAGAATACAGGGCATGGAAATTAATTTGAGGCTGGTTTGCCAGAAATGTCTATTGATTCAAATTGCCGGTGATATTGCGATTAATTTCTAAGTGAGGACTGCTTATTTTTCCAACTGTGAGAAAATAGCAGCCTTGCGTGGATGTTCTTCCAGAGTGAAGGAGGGTGAGATGAAAGACAACAGAAAAATAGGGGCATTGCATTATCTGTTTCTGCTTTTTATAAAATGTAAAGAGGCTAGGTATGTTGTGAAATTGAAGCAATCTTCTTTTGTCTGTACTGTCAGGCTTCAAGAAGAATTATAGGGGAATTGTACTAGTTTCAGTACAATTACACTGGAGAAGCTGCGTGGACCTACATCTCGATGCCTCCACTCTTGCTATCCCTCCTGCCTAAAACACCATTTCTTCTACTTCCCACACTCTACTCCCAGCTGATTGTCAGTGACTTAGTCATCTTGTACATTTTGGATCAGATATGTGCTCCATTGTAAAGCCTTTCCTGATTTCCCTATGGAAAGTAAGTATTTGTATATACGTGCGTCCTTTTAGGAAAAAAAAAATAATGAATTTCATTACCACTCCCCTTTTAAAATATTTCCTCTATTATCAGACAGTTTATTTATCTATGTGTGTTGTATGTGTCTCCAATACCTAACAAAATGAATAACAAACATGTAATCAAAGTTTATTCATTGAAGAACTACACAAGGAAAACAGTAACGGCTCAGATTCTAGTATACCTGACTATGTATCCTAGTTTAGACACTTAAAATTAGGTGACCCATTCTTTAAATCAAGGATATAATATTTATTTTGGACTTATAGCGGAGGTAACTAAAGAAAGATACCCTCAATTCTGAATTGTGCTTTGCATATGTTCAAGTTCAAGGCAAAGAATATATTTCTGAAAAAAATATTCTATAGGTTTCATGTAACATTATGCAGCTCCAAGAAACAAAACAGAGTAAAATGTATATACAAATTAGAGGGTTCCTTTATATTTTTTTATGTTGCTATAAAGGGCATTTATTCTCATATAACCTTGAAAAAATCTATCCCCATTCTTTTCATCATTAGTGTGATTTAGTGAGATAATTATTGAGTTAATTTTCCATAATGACAAGGAAAAAAATCCCACTGTATCTTTTTTTCTTTTCTAATTTACTTAAGAAAACACAACAAAGCATAACTCTCTAGCTTGTTTAGGTAGGGCTTGGGTGAACTGAATTTAATTGGAAAGTAGGAGAAGAATAGGGAGTAGACTTTGCTTTGAGCATAGCCATCGCTATGGAGTGAGGACTGAAATGGAAGGTTCTAATATTTAGTCATTATGAATTCTGACTGATTCTAAAGGCTTTCTACATTGTAACTCATTCAGTCCTAACAAAACCTCCAAGCAGCAGATGTCATAATTAGTCCTATTCTTTTAAATTAGGAAATGGAGACAAACTTGGCTGAGAGAAATAGTGAAGAGACTGAAGTTGAACATAGAGGGTCACTAGGACAGACTGCTTCTAGATTATCATTATACACATTAAAAATTATAATTTCACTAAAATGCACATTTCTAGAAATAGCGACTAGTAACAAAATAATTAAATAGTAGCAAATCTCTTTAGAATAATAACCATGGTAACACACATGAGAAAGAGACAGCTAAGGGAAAGAAAGAAGGAAGGAAGGAAGGAAGGAAGGAAGGAAGGAAGGAAGGAAGGAAGGAAGAGGAATTTGAGCTCAGTTGGTTTTGTAGCCCTCAGTTCTTTTAAATGTCTATGGAATAAATAAATTTCATAAAATTTAAATATTTTTCAAAACCTTAGAAAAATCTGATGAATAGCTCAGGTAATTAAATGAACCTAACATAGTCCTCATGGAAACTTAGACAAGGTAACAGAAAAGGACACAAACACATACACACAAACCACATACACTGCATAGACTGTCTTTTATACACAAATCTACGAGACTCCATGATCTCTTAATTGTGATGCAAGAGTTCTAAATAAAAGATTAGCAAAGAGAATTCGAAATCATGTTAAGTTAATAATACAGGAAGTTTATAGGCCAATAAAACAGATGTGAATTTGCCATTCAAAACTCAGGAGCAACAATTATCTCATTTCTCTATTTTTCTAAATGAAATTAAAGAGGGTTCCCTGTTCCACTCAGTCATAACCTATTCCCCCCTAACACACACACACACACACACACACACACCACCAATGTCAAGGTGTCATCTAGAGAGTCTAGTAATGACATGTTCTGAAAGCGGGAATGGTCGTAATCCTTCTGTCTTAGTGGTCTCCATTTTTTTTCTTGCATTTTCTCCTTTAAAGCACACTAACTAGTCCTGGACCTCTAAAAGCTGATGGTCCAGGCAACCCAGACCTACCCACCTCATGCTCAGCCACATACAGCCAACGTTCAGGACCCCACCCCAGTCCTCGAAATCCTGATGCTTAGGGAACCATGTGCTTCTTGTGTGGGAAGCAGAGCTGCACCCCTGCCCTTCTCTTCTTCCTCTGTGCCCGGCCCACAGACTGACTGCTGCCTTACTGTCCTGTTACTCTCCGATAGCAGCCTTTCGTGCATTATCCATAGATTCACTCTGCTTTTACTTCTTGATGATTCCCAACATCAAAGTAACTCCTGTGTAGGTATTTTCTGTAACTCTGTCCTGAAAAAAGAAGTTTGGGGGGCTGGTGGGGGGTGGGGTAGGAGATATGGGAAAATAACTATGTCTTAAAGCCCTAAATTTGTTCTGCCTAGCAGAAGGGAGAGAGAAAAGGGATAGTAACTTTTAAAGTCTTTCTCTCTACAACAGCAAGAACCCTCAAAAATTAATAGTAGATTTTCCTTACACAGTGGGAATAGAGAGATAGCTTAATATTATTAAAACCATTAATATACTACAAGACATTGATATGTCAAATATACAATAAGCATATGATTATTTAAATAGGTGTTGAATGAAAAAAACCCCAATAATCTAACACCCATTTGTGTGAAAGACTTAAAAGAAACAACTTAGAATTAAAAGTAAGAAAATGGTCTTAAATTAGAATTCAGTAAGAGCATTAGTGGTAGGACACTATAGGTAATCCTGCTTAGTAATACCAGCTGTTTGGGAAAAAGGGGAAAAATGTTTAATAGGCTTGAATGTATAAGAAATCCGTGTAGGGATTGGTAATGGCATTGTTTTCCCGGGTTGCCACACACATAAACAGGCAATGCAGTGGCTTTAAATCCACTGAGATAAGTCTTCCTACTTGAAACTATAAAACCCCAGGAGTTTTCTCTTGGTGGACATGTAATGGGCAGTCACACAAGGACCTGAGTTTAGAGGGGCCTGGGCCTGTTTTAATGATCTGCTGTCACCACCTTGAAATTCTTCATAAAGTTTGAACAAGAGGCCCCACATTTTATCCTTTGCATTATGCCCACAAATTAGGTAGCATATCCCGAACTCCAGCCTGACAATAGAGATCCAGACAGCTTTGATGGTCTTTCCTGCTTAGCAGGTGGAATGGAGCTCCATGTCCGGAGCACTAATAGAGACATTCCTGAAATCTGGAAGCAGGTTTCATTGGACAGTGGTTCAGGAATGACACTTTCAAACCCCGTGGCACAGAGTCTAGGGTCATTATTATTAGACCTGTTGCCAAGCTACAAGATCTCAGCAGAGAGTGGAAAATAAGGCTATCCAAAAAATTCAAGAACAATTAAAGTTGAAAGCAAAATTGTTTTGGGAAATGTCATGACTGTCAGTATAAAACGATGGATGAAATAACCAAGAAACATATAGCTGAGTAGATTAATATGGAAACATTCTTTATGGAAAAAAATCATGCAAATAAATGTAAAACATTGTGCAGGTATCACAAACAAGCACAGGCAGATGGCAAAATGTCAGCAGTCGTAATATATATCTATGTCTATTTTTAAATCATGTATTTTTTTTTGTCACAGTAAATGCCACCTCTACAAATACTCTGTTGTATAGAACATGGATCTGGGAATCCCGTTCAACAGAGTGCAGTTCTAGTTCCACCCATTTGTAGCTGTGGAACTTGAACCAGGTCATTCCATTTATTTGTACCTCAACATCCTTATCTGTAAAACGGGGGGAACTATAATTCCTTCATATGATAGCTGTTGTGGAGATCAAACAAGATTATAGATGCAACATATTTGTCATAGTGACATAAGGAGCTCCTGAAAAATGTTACCTGCTGTACTAATTGTATTGTTGCTGTTGCCATTATTAGTTTCCTAAGAAAATGACTGGCTAGGTGATGGGAGATGCATTTCAAATAGGTAATTGCAGAATTATTCATGTTTTTTTCTGTATGAAACAACTTCTATGCCTTATAAAAAAGATTTAGTTAAATGTATTATGACATATATAAATATTGGGAAACGTTACAGTATTGAAAATTATCTTTAAACAATGTACTAGTCAGATAGACACAAGTAGCCTCATTACCATATATATAAATATCATAATCTCTACATATCTTAAATATGCACAGAACAAGAGGTAAGGAGTTTTTCAGTAAATTATCAAAGCTAATTTCTCCTGCTGGTGAGATGCATGATTTCTATTTTATTCTTTTTACTCTTTGCTGTTTAAAAACTTCCAACAGTGAACTTGAAAAAGTAGTAACTGAAAAGAAAACATTTTTGAAATAGCATCCCACATTGTGAGAATGTGTGTGCTCATCACACATCACACACGATTCTACAGGTATCTAAAATATATATACTCATATGAAGATATTTAGAGATAATTGAAACTAAGATTATTGGAAACAATGAGTAGTCCTAGCAAAACTTTAAAAAATTCCCCTCATGAGAAAATAAAATTATGAAAAAAAAAATAAAATTATGAGAAGTTCCAAGTATTGCCTATTCTATTTAAACTCAGTAGAACTCATGGTAAATATATTTAATTGCTCCAACAATAATATGATGTAATTTTGAGAAATGATTACCGATTTAAAGGCACGTTTCTGCATTGTGTTTAATTTGAAATACTGCTATTTTTTTTTATCAGAGACATGCCTTGGCCTTAAAATATATACATTGGTTATTATTAAAATGTGGAAAGTGAAACAGTCACACAGATGGTGAAGCATTGGAGAATCATTCAAAGCGGAAAAAAAAAATATGAGCGGAGGTAGCAGACTGCTGCCGAGGTCAAAAATAGGTGATGTGAAAAAGAAAATGTGTGAGTTTATCAAGAATTTTGTTTCCCACAGAAAAAATTTCCATGTTTGCTGTTCTTGTTTTCTATATCAAAAGTGATGGGAGAGCCAGTCAGCATAGTCTTCTGTTCTAGAGCGTCACCGTGAAGTCCCTTATCAAGTTAAATTCTGGTCTACAACTCAGTACCTCTGTAATTTCAGGCATATTATGTAAACTCATTTTGCCTTGTCTTGGCTTAAAGTTTTCTTTTTGTTAAAGATAAATTTTTTCTAGAGAGATTTTAGGTTTAGAACAAAATCCAGAGAAAGGCAGAGATTTCTCATAGAACCCGTGCCACCACACAGGCAGAACTTCCTTCATTATCAACCTCGGCTGCCAGAATGATGTCTTTGTTACCAAGGATGAACCTGCACTGACACATCATAATCACCTAAGGTCCATAGTTTCCTTTAGGGTTCACTCTTGGTGTGTACATTCTTTGGGCATAGACAAATGCATGATGACATATATCCATCATTATAATATCATATAGAATATTCTCACTGCCCTAAAAATCCTTTCTGCTCTACCAGTTCTTCCTGCCAGGCCCCCAGTCCTGACACCACTGATCTTTTTCCTGTCACCAGGGTTTTATCTTCTCCAGAATGTTATGTAGTTGGAATCATACAGTATGTCATGTTTTCACATGGACTTCTTTTGCTTAGTAATATGCATCTAAGTTTCCTCCATGTCTTTTCATGAATTAATAGCCCTTTTTTCCCCTTTTTACTGCTAAATAATATTAGATTGTTCGGATGTGCCACAGTTTATGTATCCATTCATCTACCGAAGAACATCTTGGTTGCTTCCAAGTTTTGGCAATTATGAATAAAGGTATTATAAACATCGATGTGTAGGATTCTGTGTAAATATCAAGAAGCATGATTGCTAATCAAATAGTAAGAATGTGCTTATTTTTGTAAGAGACTACCAAACTGTCTTCCAAAATGACTGCATCATTTTTATTGTAACCATTTTTAATTGCAATTTTTATTGCAATTTTTTATTGCAATCAATGAGAGTTTCTGTTGCTTCACATCCTTGCCAGCATTTAATGTTGTCAGTATTCAAGATTTTGACCGTTCTGATAGATGTGTAGTGTTATCTCATTATTGTGTTAATTTGTATCTCCCTAACTACATATGATCACCTTCCTTTTTAAACTTTAAAATAAACGCATGAAATCTATTTCCCTTGACTAAAATAACATTTTAAATGAATGGTGTATATAAAACACTTAACACAATACCTTTTGCCACAGTAATTAGGATGCTGTTGATGATGTTGTGGATTGTGATGATAGAAGAAATAAAAGAATTATCCATTAAATGTGAACTACAGCATTGATCTCAAAAATACTGATTACTTCAGTCACAAATCCTTTTTTTTTTAAAATATTTTATTTTATTTTTTTGATAGAGCACAAGCAGGGGGAGTGGCAGGCAGAGGGAGAAGCAGGTTCTCCAGTGAGCAGGGAGCCCAACATGGGGCTCACTCACGGGACCCTGGAATCATGACCTGAGTTGAAAGCAGACACTTAACCAACTGAGCCACCCAGGTGCCCACTTCAGTCAGAAATTCTATCATTTTTCTTACTAAGCATTAATTAATCTTAATAATTTTTAATAAATATGTATGTATGACAGCAACAGTGTATAAAATGTAACTATTGGCTAACAGCAACAACAGTAATGTTAGCTGCACAGTTCTGGGTATATTAATTCTTAGAAAACCGAGTGCACTGGTAACATTGTATGCTGACAGTCCAATTTCCTCCATTCACTCTGACATCTCTATTGCAGTCTTGGGGCAACCACTTTCCAGGACTTTTCAGTGTTAGAATTTAAATTTGTGTCAGTGATGGCAAATTGACTACTCTGGAAAGATCAAGCAGAGAATATGTTTGGCACTCTGTAGCAATTTTATAAATGCTAGCTGGGAATAGTGTACCTCTTGGATTTTTCCATTCTGGTTATTACCAAGACCATAATCTCAATTATAGCAAAGACCTAATCATAACAAATGTAAGACTGTCTCATGACAATGGTCACTGTGAAAAAGTAGGCCACTTCTTTGAGTCAAGTTTATCCCATTATAATATAATTTATTGTGCATCTGGGTGGCTCAGTCAGTTGAATGTCTGACTCTTGATTTTTTCTCAGGTCATGATCTTGAGGTCGTGAGATGGAGCCTCACTTTGGGCTCCGCACTCAGCGGGAAATCTGTTTCTCTCCCTCTCTTTCCCTTTGCCCCTACCCCTGCTCATTCTCTTTCTCTCTCTGAAATAAATAAATAATCTTTTTAAAGATAAAATATAATTTATTTATTGCAACTGACATAATACAGATATAACTTAATATATCACTTTCAGAAAATAAAACCCCTTTCTTTGAAAACCCTTGTTCTTTGATTAAGAGAATCCAGGAATTCTTGGAAGATATCAAAAGGTCATACAACAATAATAAAAATGCATTTTTGCATTACATGCCCCAATTTATCATTATAAAAAGAGGAAAATGAGGTTTGGTCAGAAATCTAAGCTCCTACAAGGATGCAATATATGCTTTTTCATGGAGAACTGGCAATTTCACTTTTTCTAGATTTATTCCCAAGTAGAACATTTCCTTTTCATGCCTTCTATATTATATGCTTTGTGAGCTTTTGGAATTCTGTAACAGCTAGCCATAAAACTTGCAAGACCAGATGCATTCTGATATATTGTAATCTTTTATGTTAAATAAGAATGACCATTAATCATATCAGATTTTATCAACCTTTGATGTGCAGGAGATTCACAGTTTGGAGAACCAAGAAACCTTAAGAAATATGACTGGTTTTCAAAGTACAATTGAGACCTCTTACAGTTCAGTGTTATCCACGGATTCATCTAATTAAGGCCAAATTATGTCATTTAACACAACAACCAGATTTTTGTAAAAGTTTTTTTGACAGAGCTTTATGTTGAGGATAATATAATCTCACTCTGAGAGGATATATTCCTGTTTTCAAAGCTACCATTGTCAAAATTTTTGGAAAAGTAGATCATCAATAAAGTGGATTATAATACAGAGAAAACTTTATTTTTCTCTTACATTACTTTCTAGGAAGGCAGAATGGAAGGTCAATAATAGCAACTATTTTAAGTATTTGTCTTATTTCTGGATCCCAGCTTATAAATTTACCTAAATACACTGTCCAGTTACCAAAATGAAATAATTTTATCCGTATACACGTATATAGAAAGAGAACGAGATTGTTAAGAGTGAAAAAGCAAGTGCAAAACACCATTATCTTGTGACCTGTGCGTGCATTAGAGGTATAGAAAAGAATGGCAACAATACAGCAAATTGTCCATCCACAATATTTTGCTTTAGAGAATTAATTTAGGATAAGAGGATAGACACATTTAATCTTTTATTTTATACACTTCGTTATACATCGTGGAATTTAAGATGAACATACATTTCTTTTTTAATCAAAAAATAAATAGTAAAACAAGCTAACATCTAATTACTGTTAGTATTATTTTTAGGCTCTGCCTCATATGATGTGAAGACTATAAGAATTTTTACTTCTTCAACCAAGAGAATAGAAGATAGTTAACTTTTATCCTGTTTGGCACATAGAGGTTCTAAAGAAGCACTTCCAGAATGGAATGATTAATGACCAAGGTAATGGAATATTAAACAGGAATTAAGATTCATGCAGAGAAAACATTTAAAAGTACTACTGTGATGAGTAAAGCTTGAATTGCACAAAATATGTAATACAAAGTGGCAGGGGGCAGAGGAATTAGAAGTGGCTAGAGAGGAGAGCACAGCTACAGGGCACATAAACACGGGGCTCTGTTTTAGATGTTTTAACACCTTTGCCACCATTAAAATGATTGTTGAGCATCAATCAAAGCAAATTGAAGACTTACAAGAATGATTTTGTAATGAAGCAGGTTGGGAGATTACTACATACTGCTCCAACAATATTTATCAGCAGGCACAAACAAGGGGAAAAGACATGGAGGCGTTGATCCGGGTTAACATACTCATGCCAAACAGAACAGTGCCGCAAAAGGTTTGCTTGATGGTAGGAGAAGCCCAGAACACTCAGGGGCCATTGGTCTCCGAGGAGCATCCACAGGATTTGATTGCACATAAGAGGGAATGAGAAAGATCATAGGCAGAACAGTTGCAGTTAGCGAGAAGAAGCCAAAAAATGAATTTGTTGAGAAATATTTGCCCTGGATTAGTCTTGACTGGAGGTACTGGCCAGGAAGTGAGATGGAAGAGGCAAAGCAGATCATAGTTTCAAAAAAATAAACAAAAAATGTCAAATTAAGGTTATCTGAAAGTTTGTTCATGAGAAGAAATCACAGTGATGTTAAAGGATTGTAACAGGACATTATAAGTAAGGGGTTAGTTTCAAAGCATTTTGGAACAAATTCATGCATGTTTCGGCAGAAAATCGTAACGTCTTTGGCAAGTGGTGGTAAGGTATACAGCTTTCATCTGATGAAGAAAGAGGTGTGGAGCCTGATAGAGATGTGCAAAGTGAGAATATCACTAATCATATCTACCGACAATATCTACCGACATGGTATGAGTCTTGAGTTAGTGAACAGGGTAGCATAAATGTTAATTTTCTCAGTCTTTATCTTTTAATTTTATTGATTTTTGCTCTTATATCAAGGATTTTTCTCCCTTACATTGGGTTTACTTAGCTCTTCTTTCTCTAGCTACTTCTGATGATAACTTAGGTCATCAATTTTAAACCTTTGTATTTGTTTCCCAATATAAACATTTAAAACTAAGATTTAGGGGCATCTCAAATTTTTTGGTATATTTTATGTTTGCTATTATTCCAGATGAAATATTTTCTTTTTTTTCCTTTCCTTTTCTTTCTTTTCTTAAGTGGGCTCCAGTCCAGCATGGAGCCCCACATGGGGCTTGAACTCACAACCATGAGATCAAGACCTCAGCTGAGATCAAGAGTTGGATGCTCAACTGACTGAGCCACCTACGCACCTCAAGATGAAATATTTTTTACTTCTCCTTATGATAACTTTAAATCATGGGTTACTGGAAACTATTTATTTATCTTTATTTTTTTAGAACATGTCTTTTTTAAAAAAATTAAAAAGTCCAAGTGTTTGAGGATCTTCAAGTTATTCTTCTGATATTTATTCATATTTTTTTTTTAAGATTTTATTTATTTATTTCACAGAGGGAGAGAGATCACAAGGAGGTAGAGAGGCAGGCAGAGAGAGAGGGGGAAGCAGGCTCCCTGCTGAGCAGAGAGCCCGATGCGGGCCTCGATCCCAGGACCCTGAGATCATGACCTGAGCCGAAAGCAGAGGCTTTAACCCACTGAGCCAACCAGGCGCCCTTATTTATTCATATTTTAATGGGTTTCCCCCAAGCAAGTGTTAATGGGATAAAAACTTGAATGCAGTGGTGGTAGAAGGAACTGTCATAAGGAGGATATGTGAGAAGGTGGAGAGATTGAGACCTTGGGTAAATATTGGGATATGTTGGGATAGATGGGGTTAGGGAGAGTAGGGTTGTCTTCAATTATATGAATCTCTTTTCTGATCAGTTACAACTTTTCAGGCTTAGGACTGAGGCAGGAGCTGTAACTAGCCACTAGACAATCTAATTCCGAGGCCATGCTCAAGAGGGAAATGAAAGCACTGTTTGAGCTCATACTGAAGCTCTAAGTTCTTTTTTTTTTTTTTTAAGATTTTATTTATTTATTTGACAGAGAGAGAGACACAATGAGAGAGAACACAAGCAGGGGGAGTGGAAGAGGGAAATGCAGGCTTCCTGCTGAGCAGGGAGCCCAATGCAGGGCTCGATCCCAGGACCCTCGAATCATGACCTGAGTCAAAGGCAGATGCTTAATGACTAGGCCACCAGGCACCCCTGAAATTCTTAGTTCAAATTGTATCCCAAATTTCCGACATAAATTAGTGTTTCCAAACCACTCCACAAGAATACCATTTTTTGATGTACTAGGGGCAAGAATTTTTTTTTAAAGATTCTATTTATTTATTTTTTTGTGTGTGAGAGAGATGAGAGAGAGAGAGAGAGATGGAGAGTGTAAGGACAGGAAAGGATTGAGGGGCAGAGGGAGAAGCAGACTCCCAGCCAAGCAGTGAACCTGATGCAGGACTTGATTCCAGGACCCTGGGATCAGGACCTGAGCCAAAGGCAGTCGCTTAACTGACTGAGCCACCCAGGCATCCAGGGGCAAGAATTTTTGAGCAAATTGCTTATTTGCATTACAAAATTTTCTTTTCTTCAACAGGTAAAGACCAAAAATAGAGTGATATAATCATTGTTTACATCTGAAAATCAGGCAATGTCTTCGTAAGTTCTAAGACTCTTTAAGAACATCCCTGGCTTTCTTTGAAACCAGACTTAAATACATACCCATTTTTTTTTTAATGTTTTTATGTTTGTGTCATAGGTATCTCTGGGTGGAGGAAGCAAATTTGTCTCAAAATTTTCTTACCCCTGGCCTGAAATGGAACTCTGTCCTGATATCCACAAGAAAATGTCATCTTTTCCCAAAAAGGCCAACCAATTCATACACCCAAAGTTTCAGATAAAGTGCGTAAGTTGACTGACTATAAACTTCAAGAATTAAGGCTATACAGACTTTCACTTTTAACATTATTTTCCTCATTCATGTTTGTCTTCCCCAAACATAAACAAACAGACATTTTCTCCCTCTTTCTGTGTCTCCGTCTAAGGTTTTCAGTGTCTATATGCCCAATTTTAATCTATGTTTTTTTCTCCACACTTACACAGCTAATACTGCTGTACGTTGCTCTTTCTCTGGAATTCAACTCCGGAAGCCCCGCAGTCACAGCTCACTGCCCTCCCCCAAACCCTACCCAAGCCTGCCTGTTACCTAAACCACCTCCTCACCCAGGAAACCACAGGTGTGAGAGACGAGGTGTCTTTGCTGTTTGATGGTTGTATCTTTCTCTCTCTATTTCTAGAGCTCTTACATTTGAGTACTGCATGGCTATAACCCAGCAGGAACCCATAAACACCAACATAGAGCATTTAAATCAATCTGAGCGAACAAGGCTCCCAACTGTAACTTTTCAAACTTAAAATATATTGTTAAAGGCTACAAGAAATCCATTGCATTCCCTATACAGTTTTATGAGTGTCACAGAAGTTAAGTGTCTCCTGACTCTGCCGGTGGGTAAATCCTCCAGGACAGTGCCAAAATCTTGTAAAGCAGCAGATGGCAGAGGCGACAGACAATCGCATGCAATGAGGCATCCAGGCTGGTTCCCTAACCTTTCATCACCAGAAATTATTCCCATTGTTTAACTCTGCATCTGCAGCCTATTTACATGGGAGAATTGACTCACTGAATGTTTATGATGTGTTGAGCTGGAGCAAGACACAAGCTGTGCAGATTTTTCTCAGATGACCATTCCAACTACCACGCAAAGGTCATCGCTTCTAGGTGCTGGTGGTATTATTGTCATTATTATTATTTTTTGGTTGTTATTCCCTAATGCACTTTGAAATACGACTCCTCAAATTTGAAGCCCTAAATGTAAAGTCATTTTATCTAACTTCCTCTGAACTTGTGATCTGACAGCTGTTGGGTAAATCCACTGCCGCCTATCACAATAATCAGTGTATCCTGAAAGCTTGTGTTCCATTTTATTCTTCCTGTATATAATGTAACAAGGACCTTAACCACCAAGTGAATTCTATTGTGCCGCCCAGAGGAAAGTTCTCACTGGAAGCACATATCTGTCAGGGGAGTCAGGCACTTGGAGAAAGAGATTGAGTGTCTCCATTCTGGACTTTGCTACTGACCCCGTGAACAACCTCAGGCAAATCCCTTAAATTTCTTCCCCCCAGCTTCCTTTCTGTGAAAGAAAGTATAATTACTTATTATTTTTGTCACAGGCTGAAGATGAAGGAAGTGCATTCATTTTACCAAATGAGCTGGCAATACCAAGTTCGCTCTGGTGGGGATATGCTTTATTATGCTATGTTCATTGAAGTACACCAGGAAATAATCCCCCCCCCTTTTTTAAAGGTTTAATTCATTTAATTGACAGGGAGAGAGACTGCAAGAGATGGAACACAAGCAGGGGGAGTGGGAGAGGGAGAAGCAGGTTTCCTGCTGAGCAGGGAGACCCAGGGCTCGATCCCAGGACCCTGAGTCCCCCAGGCACCCTGGAAATAATCCCCTTTAGCAGGGTTTAGATGGATGGGGAAATTCAATGATAGAGAAATAGGCTTTTTAAAACATTATTTTCATTTTTATTTTTTTTTATTAACATATAATGTATTATTTGTTCCTGGGGTACAGGTCTGTGAATCATCAGTCTGACACAATTCACAGCACTCACCATAGCACATACCCTACTCAATGTCCATCACCCAGCCACCTTATCCCTCCCCCCAACCCCAGTAACCCTCAGTTTGTTTCCTGAGATGAAGAGTCTCTTATGTTTTTTTTTAAACTAAGTGATTCCCTGGGCCGGTACTGCTGAAAACATCTAAATCCCTAGGACCTTTGGTAGTCATCCACTAGAACAATTATGGAGATCAAGGCCTCCTACACAAGGATTTAGAATAAGAGATTTAAAGAGTCTAATAAGGGGTGCCTGGGTGGCTCAGTCCATTCAGTCTCTGCCTTCAGCTCAGGTCATGATCTCAGGGTCCTGGGGTCGAGTCCCGCATCGGGCTCTCTGCTCAGCTGGGAGTCTGCTTCTCCCTCTCCCTCTGCCTGCTGCTCCCTCTGCTTGTGCTCTCTATCTCTCTGTCAAATAAATAAATAAAATCTTTAAAAAAAAGTCTAACAAGTTAATGACTTTGCATATGTAAATCAAAACCTTCATTATGTAGAAACAACCTCCCATGTTTTGTTTTTTCTTAATATTTAAAAAAGTATACAAATTCCGAAGGAGTGTGGCCCTGCCATCCCCTTGATTTTAAACTTCAAGTATCCAGAACTGTGACAGAAGGTATTTTTGTTGTTTTAAGCCACCAAGTTGTGCTACTCTGTATGAAAACCTTTGGGAATAAATGCGCAGTGACTATCCAGGACTGTTACATATAAATTTGAGAACATTCACTGGAAATTACAAATTCACTTAAAATTGTATGTTGAATGGATTTGAGAAAAAGAAAACAGACGTAGAAAAGAGTAGAGGTGAAACAAATAAACTGGTAAATATTCTATAATTGAAATTCTGAATTTTGAACAATTGCAATGATGATTTAGGGAGAATGTCATATGAATTCCTGCGTCAAAGAATTTTAAAAACCACTTTAATAGATTCAGGAAAATATATAAATCTCAGACCCATTTCTGGCTGAGAACTTTTTGAGCCACGCTGTAGGTAGACTAGTCTATTAATTATGGTTTGTTGAAACTAAAATATGTGTTTAGGTTAACAGCTTAACAACTTGCATATGGTTTATTCCATCATGTAGATTCTGTAATTTTAGTGGTTTCCTCTATATTTCCAATTGTCAGTGCTTCCACTGAGCCAGATGGACCATATTGACAATTGTAGTCAGGATTCTGGTGCCCAGAATAAATAGATCATTCATGAAGCTGCTTCACAGAATGAGGCCAGAATAAGTACTCTAACTATATTGATATGCCACATGTTGCAAGCTGAAACTCTCAGATGCTTAAAATACACTGTGAAATAGGGTAGAGTTCAAAAATAAATGTATTAATAAGTGTTTAGACTCCTTTACAGAAGGTTGGGGTCATGAAGTCATTTCTGAATTTTCAAAATGTCCAACTCATTCTGTTTGGCTCTTCAAAAATGTTCAGAAGAAATAAAAATTCTACAAAACAAGCAGATATCTCTCACAGATAGGAGACAAATTCAAATTTCAACACTGAAAAATGCCTTTGGGGGAGTAAGGTTTTTTTTTGTTTGTTTGTTTTTGTTTTTGTTTTGTTTTGCTTTGCTTTGTTTTGGAAAGGTATTGGATTTTAATTTTCTTTTTCATCCGTCTATTCTTTCCATTTATTTTATTTAATCCATTTCTTTTTTTTTCTTCCATATATTTTTCCAAGTGCATTTTCTATGGACAAGCCTCCCTTGATTTAATCTTTATAAAATTTGGTGAGACCTTAGTGGATGGTTTTTTTAGGTGACCATAACCAACGAAAAATGAAATGAGACCTTTATATAGAATTACATACATTAGTTTAATATAATGGAATTCATAAACAGAGATATTATACAGGTGAACCTCTGACAATTTTAATCCCAAATGATTTTGCTGACAAAGCTTCCACCTTCTCTTATTTGATTATATTAAGATATACAATTTCTTGCTATATTTAACTTCAAATGCTTCTGTTAATAGAAAAAATGTCAGTGATAGTTTTAACTATTAATAATGACATAGTTGCTACTATTTAAGAAGTTGAAGATTAGAGAAATGAGATTTTTAATAGAGTTAAATTATAAAAATCAATGAATAACATATCAGAATAGTGACATTTCAATGTTTTAATCACCCGAAAGATAAATGGTTCCTAAGACACTAGGACTTGAGTGGTCTTGGTATAAAATATGACTAAATGAAAAGGATACATCTATAGATAAACTGGTTTTCTCATGGGAAAAGAAGATAGCTCACAAAGGCAAACATGATTTTCATACAAACATTTCTCAGGGGAGATAAAGCCCACCTAGAAGTTTACCCCCAATGTGGAGTAAGAGACAGAGAGAGAGGGTGTTCTAGCCAAACATTTTTGAGTATTTGTGGCCCCATTAGGGAGGCCATCACTCTCCTAAAAAAAGTTCATCACGGTATCTTCACTTGATGCCATTAAGCAATGAATTCATACAACTACCTTCATTCCCCTTATTCTGACTTTAAGCTTGGCAAGAAACATCCCAATTTGCCTTTCATATGAAAAAGTGACTTCAGAAGAGAAAATGAACAGGCTGATATGAACAGGCTGAGTATGTTAGGCATAGCCACAACTTTCTTTCCCATAGAAAATTTTACAAATACTTATAAACACAAAATTTACAGTCGAAATGTCCATGTAAAAATCACACCATAAAATCACTTTAACAATATAGACCATCAAGCACATGCAGGATCCAATATTTTACAAATAATAGGAATTCAAGAAATACTTTTTGTATAAAAGGAATTACTGGTGATTTGAGGTATTTGGTATCTTCGCTGTTTCAACAAGTACAGAAACGATTTCTGGGGAACATATGTTATACTTTGTATAGGGAGAAAAAGACAGAAGTAACATTTTTAAGCACCAATTATCTACCAGACATTATGCTAGGTATTTCCCACACATTGTTGAATGTAAATCTCACTTCGCCCTAGGTATTGATATCTATTTTTTATAGATTAACCATAACATAACTGAAACTTGGAGATATTGAGGAATGTACAGGGGTAGTAAATTACAGAATCAGGGTTCAAAGAAAAGTCAGACAGACTGTAAACCTATGTACTTTCCACCACGTCTCACTTCTTACTGTATTAAGCTATGATCTGCAAAACATGCTATGCATACCCTAAGGGATACATTAAAATTTTCCAAGTTTTGTGTGGGCATAGATAATTTTGAGAATGTTCCTTTCAGATTCTTTATTTCCATGTGTTTCCATTTTTTCCCCTTAAAATTGAAAATACACCTGTGTTTGTGATGTCTTGCTGGTTTTCTTATCCTGATTCTTGTTTTCCAACTTATAAAAGTATAATTCTTAACTGACTTCAAATCTTACTAATATGCATCGCTTGAGAATGTACAAATCTCTGGTCTCCAAGCAGTTCGAATACAGGTTTTGAGGAATTCTCCATCAACCAAGGCACAATAAATCCACAATACACCTCGCATCTTTTCTGCCTTATAAATATTTTTGTTACCAGTGAAAAATGTCCTTAGATGGAATATTTTTCACATATTATAATGTCATGAGTTCACTTATATCATACGTTGAGTGATGGGAGTGAAAATCTTCCCTAGGTATTCAAATCCATGTTTTGGTTCCACAAGAAAAGCCTCTGAAAACCAATTAAATAGAATATCGATTGACCATATTAAAAAAAGTGATAGTATCCTATCTCATGCAAGATACCAAATCACAAGAAAGCTCCTGACCTGTCCATATATCTCAGATTCTGAATACCCAAAAGTTTTTGAAAGTCGGCTTAGAAAGACCTGTCTGCACCTTAGCATGTCCTTTGCATTTTGGTCATTCTCACTGAGAATAGAGGGATTCTTCCCTCATTCACCCACATTTTGCAGTCAAATGCTCTACCACTGAGCTATACCCCCACACCCACATTTTGGTCTGTATCTGAATCTGAAAATATGTTTAAAATGCAATAAGTTTAAAGCATATTACCAAGGATATTGCATTGAAAAATGAGATTCAAGTAAATATTAGTTGATGTTGCCAAATATTTTTGAGTGTGCAGTTAAATAAGATGCTTCTAAGTATTAACTTTTAATTTTCTTTTTCTTCCTTCTATTCTTTCCATTTATTTTATTTAATCCATTTCTTTTTTTTTTCCTTGCATATATTTTTCCAAGTGCAAGCCTTCCTTGATTTCATCTTTATAAAATTTGGTGAGACCTTAGTGGATGATTTTTTTAGGTAACCATAACCAAAAAAAATGAAATGAGTAATAAGTATAAGTAACAATAATTAGCTTAGCCTCAGTAATTTTTTTTTGGTAAACTCCAAAGAAATTAAAAAAGTAAACATTTCCCTGGACAATGGTCCTTTTAATTGGTATTTTCAACAAAAATGAAAAAGAATCAAATACAAGATTCCAGCTGCTGGAGTATTACAAGTAAATTTTGCATCTAATAGTGATAGTTTACATAGTTGTAATGAATTTAATTACATATTATGTATGTGAACAAACTCTATTGCTTTTATTTATAAAAATATGAAATAGAAATATAATTGATGGTCTATATTTCCTAATGTGAGAAACAAATAATCTTCATCTAGGAATATAAGAATGACTTATGAAAAATAATCCATCTCATTAAGAAATGCATTACTAAAATATTGTTTTTAATGCTTTATAATTATTTAATACAATTTGGAAGATATGCTGTTGGATCAATTTGGTACTAATGATACCTTCCAGATTTTTAAAAAGACTTAAACCTTCCTCACTTATATGTATTACATGTATATATATAATGCTACAAATATAATTATTATAGAAAGTAATATAATATTGTAATAAGTAAAAGACTTTCAACCATTAAGTTAGATTAGAATAAAATTATGGGTGGATTATAGAATAGAAAAATTAGTTTCAGAAGAAAAAGAAACTTAAGTATGCAACACTTGAAGAACTTGTTCCTACATATATTTTTATTTTTTCTTTTATTTTTTTTATTTTTTTTATTTTTTTTAAAGATTTTATTTATTTATTTCACAGCGGGAGAGAGATCACAAGGAGGCAGAGAGGCAGGCAGAGAGAGAGAGGGGGAAGCAGGCTCCCCGCTGAGCAGGGAGCCCGATGCGGGCCTCGATCCCAGGACCCTGAGATCATGACCTGGGCCGAAAGCAGAGGCTTTAACCCACTGAGCCACCCAGGCGCCCAGCCTACATATATTTTTAATGGTAGATGTAAAATTGAGTGCTATTTGTAGTCATTTAATATATTTAAAAGATTAATATAATAGTTTTATTTTAATAGATTTATTTTAATAGTTTTATTTTAAAATGTCAATATTTAAAATACACTAGAAACTATCTTCTTTGCAACTTTTTAAGCTAAGAATGAGAATTCTAAGATGATACCTTAAAAATCTTTGATAGAATACATGGCTTTCAAAAATACTTTATCAAGGGACACCTGGGTGGCACAGTCAGTGGGGCGACTGACTCTTGGTTTCATCTCAGGTCGTGATCTCAGTCTTGTGAGATCAGCCACACATTGAGGAGCTTGCTCAAAGCAGAGTCTGCTTGAGACCCTCTCCTTCTGCCCCTCCCTCTAAAATAAAAATTAAAAAAATCTTTAAAAATACTTTAGAGGGTATATGGGAAAAACAAAATGACTGAATTCTACTGTATTAAGCAAACAACATAACACAGCTAAAATACTTGGGAGTTTGCTTGAGCCAAAGGATGTGAATCAATTGTCACTGTTTATCCTTCAGATCCTGGAAAACCGTGAGAAAGCCTGAGAATATCATGCACAAAGTATGAAGCAATTACATTTAAATAATTCCTTTGAAATATTCTTTATTATGATTTGAATGAAACTGGGGTTCAAAGGAGAATTTAAATAAAAGTGACTGTTTGGTCAAGAATGTAAATATATTTTGCCTTTATCTAGATAATATTGTAGCATGAATCAAGAATAATAGTCATAGCAGATAGCATTAAATAGACTCTTAGTAGTCAGTCTTTCTAATAGAAAACTTAAATTATTTCCTTTTTAATTGAACTTTCTATTTATTGACTAAAATTTTCAACATGAGCATTTAACTCAACATACCTCCCATATTGAATAACACTTCTAAAACTATATCTTGAAATTGACATTTTATATAAGTGGTCACAATATGCATTATCTGAAGAAAACCAAAGTATTTTTTCATTTAATGATACAATGCAAAAGTGCTACTTGACATATATTACCATATAATGTTTTTTCTCACGTTTACAACTCAAAAGATTGGTAAACCCAGAGAAATTGTAGTTACTATATATAGCATACTCTATTAGTATTTTAAAATTTATTCCAATTCATTTCTTCTCTTATACACCAAAACATCTTTGTCATGCTGTTTGATGAGGTATGTCCCCAGCAAGATGGTGGTGCCAAGGTCAACTTTCTGCTAGTCAGGTTTGCTATGCAATGGAGTATGAACTTTGATCAGACTGAAGGGTGGCCTGTAGACAAGGTCATCTACCTCGCCCTCTGCTCCATCCCTCCAAAGAGCTGGCTTCTTTCCTTTTATGCCTACAGTAACTTCATTCCTCTTATCAAGATGAAATATCTGTGGCTTAGAGAAGTTAAAGAAACTCGACGCAGTTCATTGTGATAGACTGAACTGTATTTCCTCCCAAATCTGTATGTTGGAGCTCTAATTCCCACTGTTGCTACACATTTAGAGACAGAGTCTTTAAGTTGGTAACTAAGGATGAAATAAGTCATAAGTGTGGAGCCCTAACCCAATATGACTGGTGTCCTTTTAAGAGGAAAGACAGAAAAAGACAGAGACAGAAAGAGAGGGAGAGGGAGACCAGGGAAACTTACGCACAGAGAAAAGGCCATGTGAGGATGCAGGGAAAAGGTAGCCATCTGCCAGCCAAAGAGAGAAGTAAACCCAGCAAACACCTTCATCTTGAACTTCCCAGCTCCACAACTATGAGAAAATAAATTTCTGATTTTTAAAACACCCAGCCTATGGTACTTGGTTACGTCATCTCAAGCGGACTAACACAGTCACTCAAATGGTCAGAGGCAAAACCAATACCACTTCATTTCTTAATAATTTAAAACATTGTTCCTTGAAAATACATTGCAATCATATAAGCACTTACTGAGGTATATGTCTTCTCCTTAAATTAACTGGCAAAATCGGTCTTATATGTGAACTTATATGAACACATCAAAATGTTTTTTGTACCTTGCCTCAAGTTGCATAGCTATTTTGAGGCAAAACCAGGCTTTGAGGGCGCCTGGGTGGCTCAGTGGGTTAAAGCCGCTGCCTTCAGCTCAGGTCATGATCCCAGGGTCCTGGGATCGAGGCCCACATCGGGCTCTCTGCTCGGCAGGGAGCCTGCTTCCTCCTCTCTCCTCTCTCTCTGCCTGCCTCTTTGCCTACTTGTAATCTCTCTGTGTCAAATGAATAAATAAAATCTTTAAAAAAAAAAAAAAAAAAACCAGGCTTTGAACCAGGACAGACAAGTTTTCAACTACTTCATTATATTACAAATGCTTCAGATATTAACATATCTTATTTATATTCTTCCTTTTAAGTTAAATTTTATGATTGCCTACAGTTAACCGTTTGGACTAACTGCCTTTTTCTTTTCTTTTTCTTTCTTTTTTTAAAATAACTCCCAGAACATTCAAATGCAAAAGTACCAGTCAGATTAAAAGTTTTTGTTTTTGTTTTTTTTTTTAAAGATTTTATTTATTTATTTGACACAGAGAGAGAGATTACAAGTAGGCAGAGAGACAGGGAGAGGAGGA
>LNAC01000055.1:1151772-1243888 GCA_002007465.1 Ailurus styani
TTTTTTTTTAAAGATTTTATTTATTCATTTGACACAGAGAGAGAGATTACAAGTAGGCAGAGAGGCAGGCAGAGAGAGGAGGAAGCAGGCTCCCCGCTGAGCAGAGAGCCCGACGTGGGCCTCGATCCCAGGACCCTGAGATCATGACCTGAGCCGAAGGCAGCGGCTTTAACCCACTGAGCCACCCAGGCGCCCTAACCTGGTGAGTTCTAACTAGAAATGCTTCCCTGCTTTTCCCCACCCACTCCCCATATTAATTAGGAATCTTATGGTTACAAGTCACAGAGACATGTATCTCAAACTAACTTAGAAGGAGTTTCAGAGTCGAGGCTCAGGAAACCTACAGGTAAGATTGATATGACCCTGAAGGAAAAAAAAAAAAAAACTCCTTAGGATTTTGTCTACCTGTTGCTAGCCTTGGCTTCTCTCTACACCTCATTTTTAATAGTTTTTCTCGGTATAGACAGGCTTTAAAAAACAAACAAACAAATAAAAAAATTAAGTGGTAAAAAAAATTAAATAAATAAATAAATAAATAAAAAACAAACACCTTGCAGAAGTCATGGCAAATGCCCACCTCTGGACTGGAACTTTCACATTTTAACCATGGCAAAAGAAGACAAATACGTTTAATCTATCTGAAGCCCCAAATCTTGGTGAAATGACTCACTTACCTTATTTGTGTGTCTATCTCTAGAACAATAAACTAGGGTCAAGGCAGTGGCTTCTATCTTTGGCTGAATTTAGATGTTCTTTCTTATACACACATAAACAGTATATGCTATAGCTCCTACTTCTAGAAACATGTAATAGAAAAGTCATATGTAATTGTAATACAGTGGTAAGTGCTGCAATGAAGCTATGTCCTCACACATTGTTTAGCACATCCAGTAAGAAACAGGAGAGTCAGAATTAAGAACTCTTCTTTAACTGGGTACTATACTCTTATTAGAAGTCATGTACATCACCTAAGGTCCAAATAAGTCAGATGCTGCTTTATAATTAATATAAGGATTTTTTAACTTGATATTTATAAAGGCAAAAGCATACCTGTCATTTGAGAATGGTTGATTTCACACGATACGATGACCACCAAATAGCTTATTACCACCCATTTAACTTAAGTATGATGATATAATTGTATCCAGAAGGACTCAGAGGAGAACGTCCCATTTCCTTTTCCTAAGAATGTGTGAAAGCCCTATTCCAAATGCCATTGCAAGAATTGTCCCTGAGCTGGTATTTTTCCAGATTTATTTTCTTACGTTGTCCAGAATTTTTGTTCCTTCTCTGGACAGCTGTGTCTATTGACTCCATTGTGGTATTGAAAGGGGGCATTTATTCTTTCGTAATTGGCAAAAAGAACATCTACAGGATTAGAGTTGAATGCAACAAGAGATTCTCCCTTGGAAAGCAGCTCTGGCAGCCTTATATTCTCTGCATGACATTAAGCATCCTTTCTGGCGAGAGCTACACATGGCGTTTACTGTTTAACCATTCCATGGCTACACAAAACATCAGAGAAAGAAGAAAGGAGCCACTGACGGAATAGTCTGAGGAGGTGTCTCAGAAGAGATGGCATTTCAAACACTCTTGAAAGAAAACTTTGACTTATGTACTGATATATAAGCAGTTACTGAGATGCCAGTTTGTTAACCAATGCTACACTTTCTTACCCTGTTGGTTTTCAAAATTTTTTTTTCATCTGAAGAATGGATGATAACAAAAGTATTGACATGGATCTCTACTTGAGGACAGTAAGTAGCTAACAAAATTTTGAATTCTAAAGTAAGTTTTCCGAGGCATAAGAAAACCCTTCGTTATTGTTCTTCACTTGGCTCTTGATTCAGGTTTTCATTCGAATGCTGCAGATCACCTTTTGCTCTAGTAATTTTACAATGTAATTTTTTCTGATAAATTCTCAAATAAAAGCAACTCATTTAGATGGAAGAGAAAGAGCGGGAGAAATAGAAGGATAAATGTGTCTTGTGGATAAAGGAAAGTAGGAAGAGAAACAGACATGCAGAAGAATCTGACTTATCAGAGAATTACAGGCTTTGAGACTCTCTTGGAGTTAGAATAACAAGAACTCAGCATACCAGTTAAGAAAGTTCCCTTTTGAAAGTTTGATGCTTTGTCTCCTAATTTTTCTAGCATACAGTTAGAATTATAGTGCAACTTCATATAGGAAACAAGAGCTCTTTTTGGAAGATTTTGCTGCTTTGACAGAGACAAAAACATTGCCAGTAAGACAGAGGGGACTTTTCTTTTGTTCAGCAGGGTTTGCTTGTGCATGTGATCTCTAGTTCCCTGGTCAAACAGAGACTGAGAATGGGTGATATGATCAATGTACCAGCCAATGCTGAATCCAAAATACAAATAAAACAAAATGACCTTATTTCACAAAACAACAAGCCAGGGAGTACCTTTAATACAGATTTCATATGGGAATAGAGATTTATTAAGCTTATGCTTCCATTTATAACCAAATAGAATATTCCCTTTTACAACAACAGAAACAGAAGACCATCCAGACCAAAACAAAACCATATGAATACCTTGCAGTTAATATAAGCATTTTTTACATGTAGACAAAGGTTTAATGACATTATACAAATACACAGTTTAATTATCTGATACAAAATCCTGTAGATTTGGTTGCAAATCTTAGGATAAGATAAAGTAAGTTTAGCAATGAGATGCAAGGAACCTAGTCAGAGTTCAAATCCTTGCTGGTCCTTAGGAGGACAGAGTTTTGTATATTCTTAAAGGCTGGAGATTGGGCAGAATACTGTCTTCATCAACAGAGGGATGGTTTATTGTTTATTTTATTCTACTCAGTGTCTGTGCAAGGCCACCTTTGGCATAAGATAGAACTGGAAAATTACAAAAACAGTGTAATATATGAGTTCCTAGAAAATACTTCATGGCTTTAATTTTCTAATTTATCCCACCTGTTACCCTGTTTGGTGCCTACAATTTTCTAAAGTGAGCATCTTTTGGAGGGGCAGTTAAGAAAGTTGTAATGGAATCAAAAAGTTCAAAACAAACTACAGTTCTAATGATGGAATTAATATATGTAGATATAGACATTTAGACGTATGTACTGAAAAAATATAGATCCTTGGGGGTTGGAAGAAGGAGAGAGATGTGGCTTAAGTCAACTAGTAGCTAAGTCCTGGAGAGCTAATACTTAGTAAAAGTGATTATAGACAATAAAACTGTATGACAAACATTAAACTTCCTAAGAGACTAGATCTTAGTTGTTGCCACCACAAAAAGAAATGATAATTATATGACACCATAGAGGTCTTAGCTGGTGATAAAATGGCAATTATATGGCAATATAAATGTATGAATCAATATTTTGTTCACCTTAAACATACAGTGTTATATGTCAATTGTGTCTTGATTTTTAAAAATCCTGTGATATAGTTGGCTTATTTCCAAAGCTCCTAACCATAGGTTAAAGGGGAAAATAACGAAATGCCCAGTCTAATTAAACCCTAACTCCTGTGTGATAATTTAGATCTCCCCTATATGTTATGTTCAATATCTCTTACTTTAAGATATTCTGTGGGTCAGACAATTTTGCCATGTTAATGCCATGCAGTTAATACTAAATAATTGCTTGGTAATTAAAGGCATGAAAATAAAATTTCCTTTGAATTTTTTCCTGAAGCTTATCCTGTGGTTACTAATAGTACAAGATAAGATTTTAGATATTCAATAGCTTTCATGTCAATAAATAAATGAATATTCTAGCATTTTAAAAATCTGAATATTAAAAAATGGTTTTATATATGCACCTACAAAACCATTCACATTTATGTCTTTATCAAATTTCTCCTTGGCAGAAAAAATCCTCCCAAGATAAAGATAAGGTCCTATATGCATTGTATAAACAGCATGAATAAAACTTTCTGGCTAGGAGATTTTTGTGCCCACCCTCCCCACACCCTAGTTAAATAAAAAGCAGAAAATAGAATGAAAAATTGGCTTTCCAACTTGCAATTCTTAGGAAATGTTCATGAGATATGTAAATGTATCTTTTGGCATCATTTCTCAGCCTCCAGCATAATAAGCATAGTTCCTTGTCCACTGGTCCCATTCACATGGATCTTTTCTCACACCCTTGGAGGTACTGGGCTGTAACTTATGGAGAATTGTATTCACAATGCAGTTATAATCGGTTGTGATCCATCCTTGTATGAACAACGCTATAAAATTATATTGTATGCATGCTTCATTAAACACAATAGTCATTTTCAAGTGTAAATTCAAAACATTTCCCATTATGAATTATTAGGCTTCCAGGCTGAACCCACTTTAGAAAAGCCTTGTAAAGTTTGCAGCCTGATCCTTGCTTACCTAAATAATCTAGCCCATTAGATGTTGCAGATTTTTTCTGGAAAACAGCTTCCCTAATGTCATTTCTGTTATGCTTGGAATGTTGTCTGAATTAAAGTGTCATGGGGGCGAGTTGGCCTCCACAAATGTTGGCATTTGCCCTTTCTTCCTGGATTCCCCCTCTAAAGTGACAAACTAGTCTCAAGAAGATGTACATCTTGGAATTGGTGGAGGTGTTAGCAGCCAGTGGCTTCCTCCGCGTTCTGTTTGAAGATTGAAATGAAATTGTAATAACTTAAATAGAAATCTGGCTTCCTACTTTTCCCAGCTGGATTGATGATAATGTTTGAATGAACATTGGTTATTCTTTTGAATTGGCCACAGATTGAAATCCAACATAGCCATAGGGATAAAATGATGAGGTGAATTATTTATCTTCCTGTCCCAAAATCTACAGACCTGTGAGACACTCATTTACTTCCATTTTTTTTAGCTACTTCAATTCATGGAAACTAATCAAATCATCCTTAGCTGACATCTTTCTCCTGACTTCCTAGGCTAAAGATCCAACTCCCTAATGCAATGTTCACTCTGATAATCCCTTCAAATGGAGCTTATCTTTCTCCAAATATTCAGACATTTCAGTGTGCACAGAAAACAAGGTCTTCATTCAGTTGGAATTCAGGGAACTCCAGGTCCACATTGGATGAGGGCAAGCAAGAAGGAATGATGAGAGATGGGCCCAGGGTGTGGCAGATCAGTGAGAAAGATTTTAATGTGAGCCTGGGTGGTATTAAATATTGGTGTTATATAATATATAATATATATAATATATGATATATGATATATGATATATAATATATATTATATTATATAGTATATAATATATTATAATATTATAATATTATATATTATATTATATGATATGGTATATAATATATTATGATATTATAATTTTATATATTATAATATATTATATTATATATAATATATATAATATTCCTGCATTATTCTCATGCCCTGACTTGTCTGGCCACCAGTTTCTGCCCAACACATTGAATCTGGTCTACTGTCTATTCTAACTCAGGACCTTAACCATCTCAGATATTGACTCTGGTCTGTAGGATATACAATTTCTCCTTTATCAGGGTGCCACTCTGCCACCTGCCACCACTCACGACATCTGAACTCAGGCCACAGAATGAGTGTCCTAAGGAAGAAGTTTAATCCTTCTAATGCTTGAAAGTTAACTGGGTATCATGGCCCTTTATGTAATTCCCCCTTTATTCCTTCTATCCCTACTTACACGCTTGTGGAAATCAATAATGTATCATTGTCATGCTTCTGTGATATCAGCCGGTTGATTTCTGATAATATTCTTCCTTTGGATAATATCACTCCGGAGTGTCTAGTGTGTATACATCCTGACACCATGTATAGTTCTTAGAGAGAAAGCCAAATAAAATCCATTTCCTGAGCATTCAACATGGGCTACAGTTCTTCCTTACAATACAGCTTTTCTGATTCCTTAAATCCAAGGGAGGGAAGGAGCACTTTAACAGATCTGAAGCAAAGAGTCCATCTCAGAGGAAAGGAAAGATATTAAGGGAATTCTGGACTTATTGTCTTGGTTTCTACCTGAAGTAATTCTACTGTGGAGACAGAGATGTTAGATAAAGCAAAAGATACACACATAATTGGAGAAGGAACAGTTAGGGTACGATTTCAGAAGAATTTGATTTTTTCCTTTCAGACATGTTGGGTTCCTTCTAAAGCCCTCCCCACACCAGGAGCTCCATGAGTATTGCTTGAGCAGCTCCTTCCCCACCAAAGAGAAGAAGACATGATTTTAACATAATCTGCATTTTAATGTTCAAATCTTTGTTCTAAAAAGGGAACAAAAGCATTTTTCTCTAAGTAAACATATACCCAATTATTTAATGAAATGAGCATATTGTTTCTGGTCTCCTAATTTCCATGACGAATCCTAAGACCTAACTCATACTGGGTGCACCATATGCCATGACAAATCAGTACCAGTATATCTGGGTAACTATAAGGATATGTGAACTCAGATAATATTAGATATCTCTGTGAATAAAATATGAGAAATTAAAGTAATAGTAAAAAACAGGCTATGCTTAAATCACAAGTGAACAAATTCAGAGAGGATTCAAATATTTTCATGGATTACTGGCAAACATTCTCTGTCTCTGTTTTTTTTCTATTACTCTCACTAGTTTCAAATTTAAATTAGTATTCATTTATTCTTGGAATAAAAAATATGAAAAAAAAATTAGTGGATAATCCTACGTGTCACTGTAGTCAGTATTACAGCTTTCTTTTAGGAATAATTTCTTACTTCAAGGCAGATAACATGAAAAAAGGGGACAGCTTTTCATATATGTAGCTTAAAATAAAGTAAATGTAACATGCAGGTTACAATTATTCCATGATCCAAGACACTTGATATGCTTAAGGTCACTGGTGGAAGATTTCTCGATTTTCAAAGAACACATTAACTTCATTTATTCTCTTAATTCTTTAGAAAAATATGCATCAAAGGTGTGTGTATATTTACCAAAAAAACTCAGAAAAATTCAATATTCTTTTGATCACTAATCAAAACCTTTGTTTTAGATTTTTTTTAAAGAATAAAAATTTTCAAATATGGTAGAGGTTTTATAAATCCTCCTCCTTTTTTTTTTTTTAAGATTTTATTTTTATTTATTTGACAGAGGGACACAGTGAGAGAGAGAACACCAGCAGGGGGAGTGGCAGAGGGAGAAGTAGGCTTCCCCGCAGAGCAGGGATCCCGATGTGGGTCTCGAGCCCAGGAATGACCTGAGCCAAAGGCAGATGCTTAACAACTGAGCCACCCAGGTGCCCCTCATCATCCTCTTTATAGGTAACCTAACTATAGTTCCAGGAATGTGAATTTTGGTATGCAAGATTATACATCTATTTAGCATTAGATATAGATCAAAATTCGGATTATATGACTTGCAAGCCAGTATGTCACTATATTATTTTCCTTTTAATTTAACAAGAACCACCAACAGGCAAAAGATTTCCCCTGTTTATATATGTAATACTGACAAAAATGTTTACTGAAGATGATAAACATTAGAAGCAAGTAGACAGTTATAGGCGTATAAAAAAGAACAACTTTCCCATAAAGAAACAGTCTTGGAAAACTTAAAATGTTTATAAAGCCCCCAAACTGTCTAATCAAAACTTTTTTTCATATACATCATCCTTCACATCTTGATTTCTATTTGTTTATTTTGTAGTTCAGTACGCTTTTTCTCATGTCTCATATTATGTTCATGAAGTCAATTTTATTCAACAGTAGCTAGAGAATATGTTATAATCATGGACAACGAATAGCACCATAACGTTTTTAACAAAATCTGTTTTGAACCACAGTATACATACAAAAATGTGCAGAAATCACAAGCGCGTAGCCTGATTAATTTTCACAAAGCAAGCACAGTCACGTAAATAACAGCCTGATCAAGACACTGTCATACTTTTACACCTGTAAACATATCCTATTTCTATTTAACTTTGTACATTGAATTGCATTTCATGATCACATCAGAAGGTTCTTGAAGAGGACTGACAAAACCCTAAATTGTCTGAATAATCAAGCATGCATTCAGCTTTTGATTACTAACTATATTATTCAAGAGTTTTCAGTTGAGCCTGAACAATGGAAAATGGATTAAAACCATTTATGAACCTGATTTTTTCACGTTTCTGCTTCCTCATTTAATAAATAACCATATTACGCAGTCACAGTCCTATCAAGTTCCTATCTAGAATATTTATTTAGTGTCTGAATGTGTGATGCTGTGCCAATAACTATAATTTTATAGTACACAATACACTTCTTGACCTCCTTATTAAGATTTCTTAACTCTGCAGACTTAAAGTAATCAAAATATTGGATATTATCTGAAGGTTATTAATTAGATACTGATTACCTTTTCAGAAGAGTCCACCAAAATTTTTACTCTGTCTAGCACTTAATTAAATTTATTTTAGTAAGTTCACTTTTCTCTGCCTTCTGAACTACCTTAAATTTGCTATTAATAAGTTGATTAATTCCCTTCCCAGGCTAGAGAAAGTATGTATAAAGCAAAAGTGATACATATGTATGCATAAAATGGAAGTTTTGCAATATTAAGACCATCTCCATGATTCAGAAAGTAGTCATGGGTTATGACAATTAATGTCCCATGAGACATGGGAGAAGCTACACAGAAGCTACACACATACATCTCTAGAACATCCTGTTTACATAATTAGCATGACTTAGAGATACAGCAAGTTGATTGGCCTCTCACAAAGAGGAAACGTCCCTTTTATTAGTACTATCACTCTGTTGTAGTGCATTTATTTGCTTACCCATGTATCGCATGTGTGTCTGAATTATAGTAGAGGTTTAATTAAGGTTTATTGAATAAACACTATGGTAAAAATCCATCTCCATAACATGCTGCTTTACAGAGAAACCGGAGTCTTGCTCACGTACTGTCTGCCTTGATGATAACACCATATAAAAGTACCAAATTACCTATGACTGGCTTTCTTTCTTTCTTTCTTTCTTTCTTTTTTCCTTTCTTTCTTTTTTTAAAGATTTTATTTATTTATTTGACAGAGAGAGAGTGCATACACATGCAGGGGGAGCAGGGAGAGGCTCTCAGAGGGAGAGGGAGAAGCAGGCTCCCCGCTGAGCAGAGAGCTGGACATGGGGCTCGGACTTGATCCCAGGACCCTGCGACCATGACCTGAGCCAAAGGCAGACACTTAACTGACTGAGCCACCCAGGTGCCCCATACCCATGGCTTTCTTGATCATCATGTAGAACAACACTGCCCAAACACAAGACAACTGTATTGCTCCCAGGCTTTTATTCTATCCTATGCAGTATCATGTTGATTATTTTATTTTTCCATGACAAAGCCTCTAAGGTGAAGGCTAGGTGGACTGGGAGTATCCAGTGTAAACTTCATGCCAGTTCCTGTGCTTTCCAGGCCTGGGACTTTATAGATACGGGAATATTTCCCTTCAGAACTCATCGCTCCCTTTAACTCAGAAACGGAAACTCTTTTCTGATATTGTTCTTATGCCTGTGAATCATTGTGAGTATCTACATAAATTTTAATCGCTACTTCAATTAAGCAAAAGAAAAAAATAGAAATATTTAGACACAACCACGTATGCTTTTCGAAGGCAGGGATCCTATCCTGCCTGTATTCAACAAGTCTGTGTTTAAGGCAGTGCCTTGTTTTTCTAATAGACTTGTTCAGCTCTCAAGTTATCTGAAAGGAGTCCCTTATCTGAATCAATTTCTCCTTCCATAGCCCTGATCTCAGTTCTTTTCTACTTTATGTTGGCATGCCTATGTGTGTCTATTCCCCTTCACTGGATTTAAAGCTGTCCAGTGGTAGAGATTTCAGCTGATTTGTGGTTCTCTGTGATGCTCACCTATAATCAACAGGTGTTCCCTCAATCAATGTTGAACTGCGTTTACATTTTCACCCTTCTACGTTTCTTTTTAAAGATTTTATTTATTTGACAGAGAGGGAGACAGCGAGAACAGAAACACAAGCAGGGGCAGTGGGAGAGAGAGAAGCAGACTCCCGCTGAGCGGAGACCCTGATGCGGGGCTCGATCCCAAGACCCTGGGATCATGACCTGAGCTGAAGGCAGACGCTTAAACACTGAGCCAACCAGGCGCCCCACCCTTACACTTTCACTCAAGTCAGTTGGGCAGGTACGTAGCCCCCACTGAAAGCTATGAATTTATATAGTAAGAATGACTCTAGAGGAAATTAGAGTTGTAGAAAATAACACCTTATTTCCAGGACCACATGGATGATGTGAAATACTTTAAATTTTCAAATCGATCTAAATTTTGACACTGAAATGTTAAGACACTATTAAGATTAGTGTTTTAATTTATCATGTTAAATATTTTGACTAGAATTTTAAATGCTCCGGACTGAAAGCTGTTTATTGGCCTCAGTACCATTTATGTAATGTAAATGTCACATTTACATTCTTCCAGGGAAGAAAAATGAATGACATAGACTAAAAACTAGCAGCAAGTCACTGTGAAAATAGTCTATTACTACTATCAAGATAAAGACAGGTCCCTATCTAAAGCAGCATATCAAATTATAAATTAAAATTGACATTATTTTGTATGGAATGCCCAGCCAGTGTCCAGGAACTGTTATGAGTACATGAATGTTTGGGAAGCTCTAAGACATTGGAACTTAATCTCCTACACCATAATTTCCAAGATTTTTCTTCTTTACTATTTTCAAAGTGACTTTACAGTTTTATCTTTTGTTGCCAAAAGGTATGTTTCTGCTTTGTTAGGGAAAAAAATGGTGTATTAGGCCCATTTGTTAAATGACTTTCATTTTAAAACTAATGATATGCCATTTTCAGAAAAATTATAATAACAAATCATCATAAAATTAGAGTTTGGGAGGTATCAAATCAGATATTAATTCTGTTGCTTTCTTGATAAAATAATTCTGCAGAGGCTGTAAAAAAAAGCAAATCAAAGTTACAAAATATTTATAGTGCATAAAATGTTTTATAAGTGTAGTATAAAACAGCACAGTGCACTGAAAAATATCACAATTCTTTCAAAACCTCTTTCCAATTCTAAATATTATGGGGATCTGCATTGCCTTCTTCCTCACATTCTGTTACTATTTCATAAAGGGGATATATTTAAAGAAAGAAATATAGAAATTTAAATGAGAACTTTAAAGTACAACTTTTTCCACATATCACAAAAAATATAATTGAAAAGGAATACATTGATTTACCATGTACATTTTGGGGGACTTGTTTGCTTGAAGGGTTGCCTTGCATTGGGTAAGTCAAATTTCCTTAAGTTATTTCCCCATTGCCTCCAGACCTATAAAAGGGTTAGATCCCAGTTTGATAGAGAGCAGGATCTCAAAGTCTAACTTTAGAGGAGAAACCTTAACAACTGAACGACTGCAAACTTTTACTAATTTATACTGGCAAAATATGGAGAAAATATATAGGAATATATTCTGAGGATACCAGACCAGAAGTACAGAATCACTTCCAATCAGGCTGAATATATCAGTAACAATGTATTTACCAGAGATGAGTTTATGTTCTAGTTCAAACTGGCATTGGTTCTAATTTGGTTACTTGCTCAATTACTGAGTTTTGATCTCAAAGGTGTCCTATGCTAATAAAAATGAGCAGGAAGTTGTTTAGGAGATTAGGGAAATAGGACGGTTGGAGAGTATTTAGCATTGTTTGTTATTCACTGAACAACCACAAACAACCCCTTACCGGCCTACTGACATTATCTGACATGAGCAACATCCTTTTTGACCTTTATCTTTAATTGACCTTTTGTTCCTTTCGAGTCCTTTTTTTTTTTAAATTATTTGTTTATTTGACACAGAGAGAGGGATTACAAGTAGGCAGAGAGGCAGGCAGAGAGAGGAGAGAGGAGGAAGCTGACCCCCTGCTGAGCAGAGAGACCGATGTGGGCCTCGATCCCAGGACCCTGGGATCATGACCTGAGCCGAAGGCAGCGGCTTTAACCCACTGAGCCACCCAGGCGCCCCCCTTTTTTTTTTTTGAAACATTTTCACTGTAATTTTGAGGATGGAAAGGGTTGAACAAATATATATGAGAGGTAAAGATAACAAAGACAATTTTCAAGAAGTCTGGCTGTGAATGAGGTTGTGAACAATGGGTAGCAGGGAGCTATATGTTTGTGTTCCATGCAAATCTTCAAATTCTATATTATTAAAATATAGACAAGAAATAGCATTTGACATTTAGAATATGCTCAATAATTTTAAATTAAACAAATGAATAAATTTAGCAAAGTAGTGTTTCTCTTACTGTCATAAAGAGCCACAATTACTAAACACAATCTGACTTCTTCATATTAGGCTTAGATAACATATTTGGGAAAAAAAATAAGTACAAATGACATAATATACTTCAATCTCCTAGTGTCCACTCTAATCCTGGGGTTTGGTTAATTCTATACAGGAAGCTCATTTATTTTAGTATAACAATCTATCTGGGAAGTCATCTCTACAAAAACAAAAAAAAATAGATTCTTATATGAAAAATTCCTCTAATTGAGAAAATTAGGTACTTCTACTTTAATAGAAAAATGAAGACATTCCCTTAAATAAACAAACAAAGAGGGCGCCTGGGTGACTCAGTGGGTTAAAGCCGCTGCCTTAGGCTCAGGTCATGATCCCAGGGTCCTGGGATGGAGGCCCACATCCGGCTCTCTGCTCAGCAGGGAGCCTGCTTCCTCCTCTCTCCTCTCTGCCTGCCTCTCTGCCTACTTGTAATCTCTCTCTCTCTGTGTCAAATGAATAAATAATAAAAAAAAAAACAACAACAAACAAACAAAGAAAAGAACAATTTCATTTTAACAATGCAAAAAGTCATGAAGTCTTTTCCAATTCAAGGTGAAATGTCAGAATATATGAAATATAATTCTTTCTCCATCCATGAATTACATTTATTTGAATTCATTATGAATTTATTTATTAATATATGTATCATTAAAAACCTAAGGCTAAACTTAACAATGCAATAACTTGACAACAATACTTCACTGCTGGAGATTTTAAAATTATACCATTTGGGGCTGGGATTAGTTGCAATAGTTAAAATTCAATTTGTAATATTTAGGCATCAATTTGTTTTCAAAAGCTAAGATGCAAAGTCAAGAGGCTTGGAAGTGGGAATGAATTCATAATGAGTAGTTATATTCCCATCTGGAAATGGCACAAATAAAAATGAATAAATCAAATGGCCTTTCTTATTTGCATATTTAAAGACTAACAAGAAACAGACTGTTTTAAATTGCTTCCATTTTAATAAATTGTATAACCTGAGAAGTTTGCATTTCAGACTCCTCCATTTTATAAGATCACACCATGAAACTTATTCAGACATTGTGTTCCTTACTTTTGAGTAAAGACACAATTTGGGAACTCAGTTATAGGTCAAATGAGCACTAGTAGCACTTTTAAGTATATACTTGTAAATTGCTATGTTCACAGATCTTTCAAATAACCACTTCATGTTATTTGATAGGTGCACATGAAAAATGCTCCCAATAATCATTTGCATATGCGATTGCTTTTTATGCCAAAACTCCTTCTGAAAAAAGGCAATATGACATTTATACTGTTGTTAACTTATCAGACTGAGCAGAAATAACCATTTTTAATGTGTATATGATACCAAAACCACTGTAGATAAAAACTAAACCAGTTCAGTCTTTGAAAATATGAGGGCAAATAATGAATTTTACTAAATTTATTAGCAATAATTCTTGGATGCTGACCTAACTAGTGAGTCAATATAGTCAATATAACCATTCTGATAGTTTTACATGCAAACAACAGCATATGCCACAATTTAAAACAATATATATAAAAATAAAGATTATTGAGATGTTGCAAAACACAAAAATATCTACTTTTTTTCAAAAGGATTATTTATTTATCTGAGAGAGAGGGAGAGTGCAAGGGCAGGGAGGGGCAGAGGGAGAGGGACAAGCCAACTCAGGCCAAAGGTGGGGCTTGATCTCAGGATCCTGAGATCATGACCTGAGTTGAGACTAAGAGTCAGACACTTAACCAACTGAGCCACCCAGGTGCCCCTCCCCCCAAAAAATCTACTTTTAAAGGAGCTTGCATTAACCAAACAAAAACTCTGAAATTTATTACAAGTTTCCAAGCATGTTGAAAATATTTTATGGAAAATGTCAGAAATTACAAATTCAACACTCTGACTAGAGATATTTCTACTTTCTCAAATTGTGTTGGAATTACTACAAAGATAGAAGAGAAGCTCGAGGATGAAACAGAGGAGACTGAAACCTATAACCGCCAAGGAAAAATGATGGACCTTGAATTGTGAGGCATTTCTTTAAGAAAGAATTGACTGTATGATTAGTTTATGGAGAAGCCATAGAGTGGAAAAAACCATTGCCGAAGCAGACACGCCAGTGGGTTTCTTTAGAGGTGAGAGTTTTTCTGTCCATTGGGAAAACTTTTAAACTCAGAGGGAGGATGCACAGGAAGCATGATTGAGCCACAGGGAATCATCAAAACAACAAAAGACTTCCTATGGAAGGGTGGGTGGTTCTCCCTGAATAAGCTTCAGATATCTACTAAAGGCAGGAAATAAAACAAAAACTACAAGCGAACTAAATAACATGTTAGCCTGGAGTGAAAGAGACACTTGGATGGTTTATCTGCTCCTATCTAGGGAACCTAAAGGACATTCTAACCCTCCATTAATAGTGTACCTTATTGGGAGATGCAGCCTCAACTACAAATCTGTGTATACTTAAGTTAGAAAACTTCAGCCATCAATGAACTCAAAAAGGACTTCGGACAACCACAATATGTTTAAAAAACTGGAATTCAGGGTTCCTAGGTGTCTCAGTGGGTTAATGCCTCTGCCTTCGGCTCAGGTCATGGTCTCAGAGTCCTGGGGTCGAGCCCCACATGGGGCTCTCTGCTAGGCAGGGAGCCTGCTTCCTCCTCTCTCTCTGCCTGCCTCTTGGCCTGCTTGTAATCTCTCTCTCTCTGTCAAATAAATAAATAAAATCTTTTAAAAGAAAAAAAAAACTGGAATTCATAGTTTTTGCTCATGTAGCCCTAAAAGAATTTTGAAGATCTAAGTATCTCCTCATGCTTTTTTAAAAAAAAAATTTAAAGTTTTTATTTAAATTCCAGTTAGTTATTAGTTTCCGAAGCACAACACTTCCATTACCACCCAGTGCTCACCAGAACAAGTGTACTTCTTAATCCCCCCCCACCTATTTCACCCATCCCCTACCCACCTCCACTCTGGTAACCATCAATCTATTTTCTTTCTTTTCTTTCCTTTTCTCCTTTTTCATTTTTTCACTTTTTTTTATTATGTTCAGTTAGCCACTGTATAATACATAATTAGTCCTTGACTAATTATGTGACTTATGTGACTAATTATGCAGTGTTCAATGACTCATTAGTTAAGTAGAACACCCAGTGCTCATCACAGCACATGTCCTCCCCAATACCCATCACCCTGTTAACCTCTCTCTCCACCCTCCTCCCCTCTGAAACCCCTAGATTGTTTTTCCAGTTTCCATAGTTTCTCATGGTCCATCTCCCTGATTTTAAATACACACCTAAAATAGCTGTTGTGTAAATTACAAAGATCATCACTTCAGATATAAATTTGATATTTTTAAATAAAATAGTTATTATTTTATTTGTCAAATACATATAAATTATGTATCAATCATTTAAAAATACATTAAGAAGTTTTGTTTTTATTACTAGAATGTTAGTTTATCTTCTTGACAATGTATTTTCATTCCACTTTCCCTGAATAATTTTATACAGCATGATATATTATCATGCTTAGTCTTTTGATAACTATCATGTCTCTGTAACACTCACAGCAAATGTGCGTGTGTGTACAAATATGCACATATGTCTATAGTGAAATTTGTTCATTTTAATTCCTCCGAACAATATGGCTAAATATTTTTTTTTAAATCTTTTGGATTAAGTTATCTTTTAATATCTGTAGCACTTAATTGGAAAAAAAACAGTAAGTATATTTCAACTCTGATAAAATAATTTGAAATACAAAAAACAAATTTAAAATTCTCCTTTTGTTTGGCATGGAGGCTTTCATATCCTCGGGCAATTTGCCATAGTAAGTTGCAGGATGGTGATGGATATATCTTTCTTTTTTAAAGGGAAGAAAAGACTTTTAAAAGAAAAGAGGTGTAGATCCCCTTTTAGGCAAATTGAGTTGAACAAAGGAATGTAGAAAAGAGCCACGCAACACCTGACTGAATACAGACATGCCCATCGGGGGACCCGCCTCAAAATATGCATTGGCCCTAACTAACCAATGGACTACTTACAAGTAAACACATTTACCAAAAAAGGGAAAATTCCATAAGTAACTATACCTCCTCACCTTCCCTCTTTAAAAAGAGACCCCTCCCACTACCTAGTGGCTCAAGCCTTTCCTCCGCGGTCCCGCCCTCCAATCCCTTGCGTATTCCACACCCACTTCCTCACGGCAGACAGCTGCTCCCTTGCTGTACATTCAATTCTATCTTTTTTGTTCTGCCGCAGGAGGGACAGGATAACGTCAGCACTCGGTGCAAACCCAATTCTCAATCAGATCAGTTTTGGAAAAGCGTTTATGCCAGTTAACCAGAATATGTTTTCCACAATTGTCTACATCATGGAATGTTCCCACTCGCTCACAATGCAGAAAGAGGAATGTTTGAGGACCACCAGTTTAATCAGAATTATTATAGGCATTCTTTTTTTTTTTTAAGATTTTATTTATTTATTTGTCAGAGAGAGAGCACAAGCAGAGGGAGAAGTAGGCTCCCTGCTGAGCAAGGACACCCAATGTGGAACTCCATCCCAGGATCCTGGGATCATGACTTGAGCCAAAGGCAGATGCTTACCCGACTGAGCCGCCCAGGCATCCCTAGGCATTCTTTTATTTATTTATTTATTTATTTATTTATTTATTTATTTATTTATTTATTTATTTATTATTTTTAATAAAGATTTTTATTTATTTATTTGACGGAGAGAGATCACAAGTAGACAGACAGGCAGGCAGAGAGAGGAGGAAGCAGGCTCCCTGCCTAGCAGAGAGCCCAATGCGGGGCTTGATCCCAGGACCCTGAGATCATGACCTGAGCCAAAGGCAGAGGCTTTAACCCACTGAACCACCCAGGCATCCCACTAGGCATTCTTTTATAACCAATGCAGCCATGCACGCACGTGCACGCACACACACACACACACGAACACACAGAATTGGTTATATGTGTATATGTACATATATATGTATATACACATGTCTATATACCCAACAATTTAAGTGTCATGTATCAACCTAGAAAGATTCTTAAAAATCCAAGTCAAGAATTCTAGCAACATTGTATTCAAGAATGAAAGCTTGTAGGTAAAGGGTTGAGTGAGTTACATTTATATAAATACCTTGCACTTGTTACAAACAGGAGAACCTACATGGTAAATAGTAATACTTACAAAGTTAACGTTACTTGAGCAATTATTGGTTAACTGGAAATACACAACGTTCCGTGTGTGTAGTACCACATTTAATTTTCACAACAGCTGAATGAGAAAGTTGCTAAAGAATCTCCACTTACAGGTATTTCAATTTATAATGTTATCACTTTCTCTAGCTCAAATAGTCTGTTAAATAAGAAAGTCAGGATTTGAAACCAACATTCTGACTCTGGAGATAGACACAGAGCCATTCACTAGACTTCAATGACATTGAAAGATATAGCTGATAACTATTAAGGAGGAAAAAACCAAACTAACAAAACAATTAACATAGTATGAATTCAGTCTCATGAAACAAAATTAAGAACTGCAGATATATTCATACCTATTATGGCTAATGTGATACGGAAGTAAATGTAAAATTTCCTTTACTTTTAATTACATTAAATTTAAATTTAAATAGCTACATGTGGCTAGTGACTGCCATACTGCAGAATACAGATCTAAAGAGTCATAATCACTCAATTTTATGTAATAAATCAATTAAAGTTGTGTTCAGAAAAAATCATGACCTGAAATGCCTATGTTACTAAGTAAGAAAGAGTGAAAGAAATGAATCAAGTACTGTATTTAACTCAGTGTTTGGGGAAAAAAAACCAGCAGTAACATTAATTTATGGAAAATGTTAGTTAAAAAAAGAAAAAGTTGATAAAATGGAAAATCCAATAATACTAGAATGAAAAAATAAAGCTATAAGCCATTTATCTGATTTAAGAGAAAAGCTGTAAAAAGAAAAAGGAACTAGGAAATCTACCTATGAAAAACAGAGAAATCACTAAAAATTACTAATAAGAATAAAATAATTTAATGCAGGATACTATGAAAGGACTATGTAAGAGTATTCTATCCAACTCTGGGCAAATACATTAGGAAAACTAGATGAAATAATTTATTTCCTAAGAAAATATAAATTATTATTTTTGACACATAGACATTTAATAAATCTAACTATATCATAGACCATAGGAGAAACTGAGAAATTGTCAAAAAACTTTCCCTTTTCTCTTAACCTTTTCCATGCCTATATAAAAGAAATAGGCTCAGATTTCACAGACAAAGTATCAGTGGGACAGAAGGTGACTATTAAACAATTTAAGAAAATAGTAAAACCTTCTCAATACATTTTATAAAAATATTATATATAATAATTTAGGTGCTAAATTGATCTATTCAAATATAATCATCCTAATTCTCTATTGGTTTTACCAATATCATGACAGTTACTACTCAAATTGCTTATATTATACATAGGAATTTGATTACTTCTGCATATTTGTCTAAAGTAGAGATCCAAATCAACTAAAAAGTTGATTTATTGTCTTTTTTTATTGTCTTTTCTACTTTTTATTGTCTTTGTCTTAAATGATATCAATTTTTAAAAATGTTTATTCCTCTTGGAAACTGTGGTGAAAATAGTCAAGCCTGCAGAAGAAATAAAATTATATCATATTTCAGTGGAACAGGAAATAACCAGTTCACACTGGAAAGTAAGCTTGTAAGCAATGGTTCCACTGCTTTGACACTACAGGAGAGTCTTTATATCACATTAAACCTTAGCCCCGTGTAGGGCCCTGGGTCTATGGAGCATTTCTTTTATTTAATTGGAGAAGCAACGTAGTGTATCACGTGTGTCAGTGAAGTGTTACAGTAGCAATAGAAACTATTTCTTGGTTAAATTAAGAGAGGAGAATATAGTTGGCTGTGTACCTTCCTGGAAAATTTTGTGGTTAGCAGGCTAGTTTTGCAATCAGCTTGGTTAGCAGCTTTGAAATATTTGTATTTTTTTTTATAATCATAGGGAAATATAATATTTGAAATGTTTTTACAAATAGTAATGTCAGCTAAAATGACATATCCCACAGTAATGGTGATAAGTTCCCATCCTTTCGAATTCTTATTTTAAAAAGAATATCTTGCATGTCTCCATGAAATAAATAGGACCTACAGAAATAGAAAACAGATATTTTATGGAAGAATATTTTATGCCTATTTTAAATGTTATTGAGAAAAACTTATGGATTTTTATAAAATACTAGAACTGTATTAATTTGTATTAACCGTATATTTATATTTTATTATTTTTTTTAGATATAGAGAAGTTTAAGGTATCAGTAGACTTTTTTACATTAAATAAATACTCGAATACCCAGATTATTATTTAATGAACCTCTAAGATTGATAGACCAATCATTTAGACCATCCTTAAACAGATACCACATTGGTAAACATTGGTTTCTGTGGGGCACCTGAGTGGCCCAGTCAGTTAAGCATCTGACTCTTGATTTAGGCTCAGGTCCTTGGACCTAGCCCTGCTTTGGGCTCTGTAGGGGGAGTCTGCTGTGAGATTCTCCCTCTCGGTCTCCTGTTGCCCCTCCCCCTGCTCCCACATACTCGCATGCTCTCTCTATAAAAATTGAATAAATAAATCTTTTAAAAAAAGAGTGGTTTCTGGCTTTATATTTCCTGGGTTGATATTGAGTCCTTCCCTAACTAGCCATATAAATTTAATCAAGTTGCTTATCCTCAGAACTACACAATTTATCTATTAAATTGATACAATAATATCCCACCTGTTTGTTGTTAAGGATTTAAAATGAAATATATATAAAATAGTGAAAAAGATGTTTGGAATAGGCTAACTTTCAAAATTAATCCGTTAGCCTTAAACCTATTTTCATAAATTACAGGTGAGCTCTTATATTATCAATGTAGGTAGATGGGGTTATATTTTTCCATTTGTAACAGCTTGAACCTTATTTCTGTTGAATCTTATTGGTATATGAAATAAATTTGAATCCAAATTTTTAGAGGTTAATTTTCATGAGAGATCAAGGCATATGCCTTTGGTTCAAAGAGAGTAAGGTAAGTTAGGTGAAGCAGATAGCAGTGACTTCCTGCTTAGCCCTTAAGTATCCTAAGATAAGGGAAGTACAGCAATTCATTAAATAATAATAGGGATGCCTGGGTGGCTCAGTTGATTAAGCATCAACCTTAGGCTCAGGTCAAGATTCCAGAGTCCTGGAATTGAGCCCTACATTAGGCTTCTTGCTCAGCAGGGAGCCTGCTCCTCCCTCTGCCTGCCACTCCCCCTGCTTATGTGCACTCTCTCTCTCTTTCTTTCTGAAAAATAAATAAAATATTTTTTTAAAGTAATAATAAAAATAACTTCAAAGCAAGGGAGACAGTGATTCAGTATGTTCCCCTTTGATGAAAGATAATATCTTCAAAATGTACAAAGTGCACATCACATGTGCTCACACATATATGCATACAAGCACACATGTGTGCACTCATGCTTACATGCCAAGACTGCATTGCAAACACTGGCTTTCACAAGCAAAATTTGATTGACCCAACAGTTGTGGCATGTTCAGTGGGGTTAAGGAGTGCCAATCAATTTGTTGAAACCTCAACCCCCAATATGATGGGATTAGGAGATGGGGTCTTTGGGAGGCAACTAAATCATTGACAGTGGACCCCCTAAGATGAAATTAGTATCCTTAGAAGGGGAAAAACCTTAGTCCTCTCTCTCTCCACCCTGCAAGGACGTAACAAGAAGACAGCTGTCTAGATACCAGGAATAGGATCTCCATTCGAACTCAACAACCCTGGCCCCCTGATCTTGGACTTTTAGCCTTCAGAAATGTGAGAAAATAAGTTTTTGTTGTTTAAACCACCCAGCTTATGATACTTTCTTATAGTAGCCCAAGCTGAAAAAGATAAGGTGGCAGAGGTTTTTGTTTTTTTTTTTCTGATTTTGGCCAGAATAAACAGAAGAAAAAAAAAAATAAGCAAAAGAGCATGAGTAAAGGCAGAAGCATAAATTACCCTAAACATTTAGCCAGATAATTATATNTAAGCAAAAGAGCATGAGTACAAATGACATATCAGATAAAGGGCTAGTATCCAAAATTTATAAAGAGCTTCTCAAACTCAACACCCATAAAACAAATAACCCAGTCAAGAAATGGGCAGAAGACATGAACAGACATTTCTCCAAAGAAGACATCCAAATGGCCAACAGACACATGAGAAAGTGCTCAACATCACTCGGCATCAGAGAAATACAAATCAAAACCACAGCGAGATACCACCTTACACCAGTCAGAATGGCTAAAATCAACAAGTCAGGAAATGACAGATGTTGGCGAGGTTGCGGAGAAAGGGGAACCCTCCTACACTGTTGGTGGGAATGCAAACTGGTGCAGCCACTCTGGAAAACAGTATGGAGATTCCTCAAAAAGTTGAAAATGGAGCTACCCTACGACCCAGCAATCGCACTACTGGGTATTTATCCTAAAGACACAAAGGTAGTGTTCCTCAGGGGCACGTGCACCCGAATGTTTATAGCAGCAATGTCCACAATAGCCAAACTATGGAAAGAACCTAGATGTCCATCAACAGATGAATGGATAAAGAAGATGTGNGATGGGGTCTTTGGGAGGCAACTAAATCATTGACAGTGGACCCCCTAAGATGAAATTAGTATCCTTAGAAGGGGAAAAACCTTAGTCCTCTCTCTCTCCACCCTGCAAGGACGTAACAAGAAGACAGCTGTCTAGATACCAGGAATAGGATCTCCATTCGAACTCAACAACCCTGGCCCCCTGATCTTGGACTTTTAGCCTTCAGAAATGTGAGAAAATAAGTTTTTGTTGTTTAAACCACCCAGCTTATGATACTTTCTTATAGTAGCCCAAGCTGAAAAAGATAAGGTGGCAGAGGTTTTTGTTTTTTTTTTTCTGATTTTGGCCAGAATAAACAGAAGAAAAAAAAAAATAAGCAAAAGAGCATGAGTAAAGGCAGAAGCATAAATTACCCTAAACATTTAGCCAGATAATTATATAATTCCTAGAAGGAACTGACAGGAGAGGGAATTTGCACGATCAAAACCATAGGTGTACCTTCTTCTTATAGTGATTTTTAGCTTTTACTTTTATTCATGAAAGTTCAGTTGACTGACGAAAAATGAATTATAGTTGCACTTATAAGATGTACATCTGTGTATAAATGAGCTTGTCTGCTCATCCTGAGCTGAACTAATCCCTCACTTGTATGGTATTCCTGACAGAAAGTACAGGACAGCTTGGGTGCTAAAGATTTACTTGATAATTAATTTTTACTTGGTCTATCATTCAGGGCCCAAATACTACCTGTATTTTTGCCTGACTTTGATTTGGTTTGTGCCAAAGTACAGTTTTATTGCCACATGGAGTAACGCCTCTAGAGCCTTTCATTCAAAATGGATAGGGGAGCAAGTGAAACCCATCATTCTCCACAGGCGTGATGGATCGGAATGCTCGAAGAGTTCTCTGTAACTTGGCTTTAAAAAAGTTGCTCAGATGCTCACTGTGACCTACTGTTTTAATCACAGACAATATCCAAAAACATTGCACTGACTGTCTTCTGAATTTCTAGGAAGGAGAAAAATACACACGTACCTGTATACATACCTGTACACACACACACACACACACACACACACACACACACACACACACACACACACACTCTATTGGGATTAAATTTACTCTTTGCTAGTACTTTCCAACAGTACCTCACAAAGATACAGCACTGTCGTAGGCATTTAGTAGACAATTATAAAGTGTTTAACATGCAAAACACCAGGGGAGGCACGCAGCATGACTCCACAAACCCACCTTACATTCTTGAATGATTATGACTCTAAAAATCCTACTGCCATTTTTTATTTGACAAAACAGAGAACATGAGGAAGAAATCTTCCACTTTCAACACAGAAGCAATAAAATATAAAATAATCAATGGATTTACCCCAGAGCTGAAAATATGAATCACCTGGCCCACTATCATTTTTCCCATTACAGAACACAAAATAATTTTCTTGGTTAAAGGCAGTTGTTACCCTATCACCTGCTCAAATCAATATCAACTGTATGGTTGAGACTCCTCTGGCTAAATTATATATCAAAGATGCTTAAAGCAAGGGAGAATCATTTTTATTGTGTTTCCTTGACTTCTCTACTCTCTTTCATTTTATAAATAACAGCCAAGACATTGGGATTTTCTTCAAAGCTTCAGCACTGAGACACTTGTTAAGTGAAGTTTATGATCTCATATTATTCTTCAAAAATATTGGCTTTTAAAATAAAATCAACATTTCTGCACAATTCGGTCACCCATTCTGAGATGAAAATCAAAAGAAAAATATAAAAATTTAAGTGAATTTTTCTTGGTTACTGTTATAAAATTTTAGGAAAGTTATCAAGATGTTCTTTCTGGTTAATTCACTTGAAAATTATTTGATCAATAATAAGGATGATGTCTGTGGAGTTACATTTATATTTCTGATTTACACATATTTTTAAAATGCAAAAGTGATAACTTTTCAAAAATAAGTACTTCTCATTTTTTTTAATTTTAAATTGATAGAGTGACATGAAGTATTGTTATATCATTCCCTCAAGACTACAAAAGAAGAGGGCAAAAAACTAAAAGACAAACACAGATTTGCATCTATTACTCAAAGTAGGGACCACTAAGAACTTGTGTGGATGATACTGATGACCTCAAATAAATAGGGAAAAAAGAAATCTTACTGGCTAGTTTGCAAAACTCCTTTTCCAGAATTTTCAAATGCAGGGAACATGGTCAGAGACATGTGCATACACACTCTTTTATTTCATTTAATTTTTTATTTCCATTTATTTCTATATTTCCATTAATTATTAATACTCCAATTTTATTATTTTTCTAATCTTCAAGAAACAAATAATTTTCTTGGAATTTACCTAAAGCATCTCACACAGGTAAAAAGAATGAAGGCTTTGGCTCATTCTAACCCCACTTTGGGTATTACAGGATTCAGTTTGCTAAAATTTTGTTTAGATTTTTGAAATAGCATTCACTAGAGAAATTGATCTATAGTTTTTTTTTTTTTTTGATGTCCTGGATAGGTTTTGATATAAAGATTATTCTCACTTAATAAAAAGGGAGCTAAGAATTATTTTATCTTTATTAAATAGAAGGTTTTGTATTTAAATGTTTGGAAGAATTTGCTAGTGAAATCATCTAAATCTGGAGATTTTTTTGTGACTTTAAAAATAATAGATTTAATGTTCTGAACAGAAAAAGTGCTGTTGAGATTTGCCTATTGCTCTTTTCAGTTTTGGTAGGTTATGTTTGTCTAAAAATGTAGGCATCTAAATTATCAGATTAATATGCCTTATTAATTAATTTTCACAAATTAGATTTTTTATTTGTCACCCATTAAATGTCTGAATTTTATTTATTTATTTTTTTAAATATTTTATTTATTTATTTGACACAGAGAGAGAGATTACAAGTAGGCAGAGAGGCAGGCAGAGAGACAGGAAGAGGAGGAAGCAGGCTCCCTACCGAGCAGAGAGCCCGATGCGGGCCTCGATCCCAGGACGCTGAGATCATGACCTGAGCCGAAAGCAGAGGCTTTAACCCACTGAGCCACCCAGGCGCCCAAATGTCTGAATTTTAAACAGGTTCTTGGACTAGTGGTCCTCATCCATGAGCTCATTCAACTTTAACACTGATTTCATTCCCAGTAGCTTTTCCAGAACTACTACCTTCACCATGAAGCTCTTTGAGCTTTCTCAATTCAAACGTGGGCATCTTTAGCATTTTTACTTTTCTAACAAAGACATCATGGAGTAGATAAATAAACTAACAAGTCTTTTCTATGTCTTTCCTGATGCTCTCTGGAATAAATTTATTGACCTCTTCTTTTAGGTCATTTGTCTGCTCTTCTTAGGTCATGATTCCTATCATCCTTTTCCAAACTTAGTGGACCTACTCTTGCTGAGCCTTCCGAATGTGACAATTGCATTTTCTTAGTAAAACCAACACAAAATAGATGAATCCAAAAACCATTGGCAGTCTTGATATCAACATAGGCTTCAATCACGGTCTGCCATTTTTTGACCATGGAACAAACACACTTTGTCACAGGGAAGATCCATGCCACGGAAATTAGGCAGTTTTTGCCCTGAGCATCCTCAGTAATTAGCTTGACTTTTATAAATGAAACTTCATCATTCTGCAGATTAGCAAGGCTTCTTTATCAATAAAATGAAAATTCCAAACATAGTATGCAATAAAGTGAGTTGATACATATAAAGTTCTTAAAATAAGCCTGACACATATTTAGATTCTTATTATACATTTGGTATCATTATTATATCTTTATTGTTGTTTTCATCCAAGCAGTTGTGAAAATTACAATGTACATCCATTTCCAATATCGTGGTCACTCTCAACATGTGGTTTTCAAACTTTCATGTGTGTATGAATCATCAAGGGTGATTTCCAAATATTTTAATTTGATATTTCACTTTTCTTTTAATTTTAATATGTTTATTTAATAACTCCGGGTAGTATTCAAAAATTACATTTCCAGTAATTACCCCAATTGTTCTCATGTAGGTGGCTTACAGAGCACTTTTTAAAATTCCTGCTGACCCAGATTCTCTCCTTGACCAAACCTTAGTCAGATCTTTCTTGACTATGCCTCCATCTTGGCCTATAAAGCCTTGAACAAACACTACTCCAGTTTCTAAGGCTCCAGGCAGTACCCATTGGATGTCTCTAGTCCCTCTTAAAGTGCCTGCTTGAGAAAACTCAAGGCTGCCAAAAGAATTTACTGTCTGTTGCAGCCAATGCCTGAAGATAGGCCCCCTGTTTCCCAGTCTCTGCGTGAAGGGAGAAGCTTACCTTTGGTTTGCTGGTTAGCAAACCCAGATGGGTTTCACTTGGACCACCTCCACCCCCTTCTGTGTCTTTGTGATTTTCCACTTCCCAGACTGTGTAAGCCCCAGACATTCTGCTCCCTACTCTCTATTCTCCTTTCAAAGGTTGGATCACCTCTGAACAAATCAGAATGGAGCTCAGCACTTTCCCCTATAGTCAGTAGTTACTGAATACAATCTGTTCTCACTCCTTGAAATTAATGTCTGGCTGTGTTTATCTTTGACACTGCCAGTGTCAAAGCATTACTTTAATGTAACTGAAATAAATTTCATGATGCAAGACTCTTAAATTTTATCCAACTTTTTTTTTCCTGCTACTAGGTAACTATGTGTTTTATAAACCTCCCAGGTGATTGTTACTGAACAAAAAATTTAGACTCATAAATCTAACTGTGGTCTTGGTCTTTTTAACCATTAATGTAAAGGGTTTAATTTTGAACTCTCATTTTTGTTCAGTTTATCTATAAGCTTATCCTTATGCCAGGGCCATGCTGCTTTGACTAGTATAGATTCATAGCAAGTTTTGAAATTGGAAAACCTTATTCTCCTGTCAAGTAGTTTTGGTACTCTGTGTCCTTTGCCTCTCCTGTAAACTTCAGAATCAACTTGTCAATTTCTACAACCCAAAAAGCTTACAGGAGTTTTGAAATTGACTTAATTAAGTCTATAGACCAATTCATGGTAAATTGACATTTTAATACATTTAATCTTCTGATTCATGTATATGGAATGTCTCTCCATTTATTTAGATCTTTCTCACAGCAGCATTTAGAAATTTTCAGTACACAAATCTTGCACTGCTTTTGTTAAAATTACTTCTGAGTATTTTATCCATTTTTTTCAAGCAATTGTGAATGGAATTGTTTTTCTAATTTCATTTGCAAAAGTTCACTCCTAGTATAGAAATATAATTAATGTTTCTGTATTGATGTTAAATCCTGTGATCTTGATCCTGACCTTATTTGAAAGTTTTGCTACTTTTTGTGACTTATCTGGATTTTCTACATACAGAATCTGGTCATCTGCAAATAAAACAATCTTCTTTCTTTTCACTTTGGATACCTTTTATTTCTTTATCATTTTCTTCTGCTGTTTTTCTGTCTAATTCACTGCCTATACCTTGAATGCATTCAGTGTTGAATAAAAGTGGTGAGAGGAGGCATCCTTGCCATTTTCCTGATATTAAGGGGAAAACATTTGGTGTTTCACCATGCTAGTTAAGTTTTCACTTTAGTGGTGAAACATCAAATGTTTTCCACTAAAATCATAAAAAAAGCTATAGTTATAGGACTTTTGTAGATACTCTTTATCAGTTTCAGGAAGCTCTATTCTTAATCTGTTAGAAGATATCATCAGTGGATATAAGATTTTTCAAAATGTATTTGTGCATTTATTAATATGATCATGAGGTTTTGGTACTTAATTAATACGATGCATTACATTAATTGATTTACAGATCTTACACTAACATTGCATTCCTGAGATAAACCTCATTTGGGCATGCTGTACCTATAATTATTTTCCTACATGGCTGGATTTATTTGCTAATATTTTCTTGAGGATTTTTGCAACCATATTCATGAAATCTATTGGCTAGTACTTTTTATTTTTTTTTCCTATTGATGTCTTTTTTTCCCCTCTACTGATGGGATTAGGATAGCACTTGCCTCACAAAATGCATTAGGAAGTGTTCCCTCCCCCTTTATTTCTGAAAGCAATTTTTCTATTTCTGTTGCTTCTTTCCTTTTCCGGAGGTGTTCACAAAGTGCTATTATTACTTGCTCTTTATAATGATTAATTAAATTCATCAGTGTAGCCATGGGAGGTTGGCCTGTACTTAGTGAGAAGATTTTTAGGCATTAATTTACTTTCATTTGTTATACATCTATTCCTATATTCTATTTTTTGATGTTGTTCTCATTGCTGTTCAGATTTAGTAATTTTTATCTTTTTAGGAATTTTCCCATTTTAACCACATTGTGCAATTTGTTGGCGAAATACGTTCATAATATTCTCTTGCGATTTTTTTAATTTATGTAAAATCAGTAGTGCTAGCCTCCCTTTTATTTCTGTTTTGGTAATTTGTGTCTACTCTTATTTTCTTGCCAACTCTAAGTAAATATTTGACAAGTTTGTTGATTTTTTTAAAATAAAATTTTGGGGATTCACTTTTGTAGTACTTTTTTCATATTTGAAATCATTTATTTCTTTTCTTTTCTTTTGGGATTTATTTATTTGACAGAGAGAGAGTGGGAGAGAGCAGCACACCTGTGCCCGAGAGTCAGGGGAGGGGCAGAAGGAGAAAGAGAATCTCAAGCAGACACCCCACTAAGCAACACAGCCCAACTCTGCTGGATCTCATCACCCGTGAGAGCAGGCCCTGAGCTGAGACCAAGAGTCTGATCAGCCGCCCAGGTGCCCTTATTTCTTTTGTAATCTTATTTCCTTCTTTTTTCTTGTGTTATGTTTAATATGCTCTTTTATTTTCTAGCTCTACAAAATGAATTTATAGGTTATTTCTTTGAAATATTTCTTTTCAAATCCAGGCATTTCACTTATAAATTTTCTTTTAAGCAATGTTTTAGATATGTGCCATGATTTCTACATACTGTTTTCATTTTTGTTCAAGTCAAAATGTTTTCTGATTTCCTTTTTGATTTATTCTTTACTTCATTGGTTGTTTAGAAGTGTGGTGGTTTATTTCCAAATATTTTTGGATTTCTCATGTTCTTTTTTCTTTTTCGATTTCTAATGTAATTCCATAGTGATCAGAGAACACACTTTATAGGAATCCAATTATTCTACACTTATTGAGAATTCTTATGGCTTAGCACATAATCTTTCCTAAAGAAGGTTCCATGTATTTTTTTCTACTTCTGTTGGATAGTGTGATCTATGAATATCTCTTTGGTCATCTTCATCAATAATGTCTTTTATCATGTTATGTCTCAAGTCCTTAATGTTCTTGCTGATTTTCATTCTAACTGAGCTGTTAGCGGGAGTAGGACTTTGAAGTGTCCAAATACTTTTGTTACATTTTCCATTTATCCTTTAGGTTATCTAAATCTTCTACATATTATTTTTTAAATCTTTTGTTAGGTGCATGTGTATCTATAATAATTATGCCTCCCAAGTAAGTTGATCTTTTAAAGATTTTTTTTTATTTATTTGTCAGAGAGAGAGGGAGAGAGCACAAGCTGGCAGAGTGGCAGGCAGAGGCAGAGAGAGAAGCAGGCTCCCTGCTGAGCAAGGAGCCCGATGTGGGACTCGATCCCAGGACCCTGGGATCGTGACCTGAGCTGAAGGCAGCTGCTTAACTGACTGAGCCGCCCAGGTGTCCCAGTAAGATGATCTTTTATAATTAGAGAATGTCCATCTTGTATCTAAAAGCAATTTTTTTCTTAATATCTTATTCGATATTAGTATAGTCACTCCATCTCTCTCATGGTTATTATTGCATGCTGAATCTCTTTTCCTCCCTTTACCTTTGATTGTCTTTGAATCTAAAGAGTGCCTTTTATAGGGGGTATATATTTGAATCTTTATAAGTTTTTTGTTTGTTTTGTTTTTGTTTTTATCCATTCTGACAATCTCTGCCTTTTGATTAGAGTTTTTAATCCATAAATGCTTAATATCATTATTGACATGGTTGGATTTATATCTGTCATTTTGCTATTTGTTTCTGGTATGTTTCACACCTTCTCTCTCTCCCTCCCTCTCTCTGGCTCTCATATTTTTCCCCTTCTATTTCCTTTCTTGGTGTTATATTGATAATTGTCTAATGTACCATTAAATTATTTTGTTGAATTATCTACTGGATTTGCGTGTGTGTGTGTGTGTGTGTGTGTGTGTGTGTGTGCATGTACGCATGTGGTCTTTTTTTTCTTTTTTGGTATATATTTTTTAATTGTTGCTCTAGAAATTACAACATAATTCTTAAGGGTCAAAAATTCTANCATGCACGCATGTGGTCTTTTTTTTCTTTTTTGATATATATTTTTTAATTGTTGCTCTAGAAATTACAACATAATTCTTAAGGGTCAAAAATTCTAGTTTCTTTACATACCTTATAATATTTTTTTTTGAAAGCTGGACTTTTAGAATTATATTGCAGCAATTCTAGACTCTGATTTCCACTGGGATTGATATTTGCTTCTATTTTTTTTAAAGATTTTATTTATTTATTTGACACAGAGAGAGAGAGATCACAAGTAGGCAGAGAGGTAGGCAGAGGGAGAGGAGGAAGCAGGTTCCCTGCAGAGCAGAAAGCCCGATGCAGAGCTCAATCCCAGGGTCCTGAAATCATGACCTGAGCCTGAGGCAGAGGCTTTAACCCACTGAGCCACCCAGGCGCCCATTCTTGCATTGATTTTTAAGGTTAGTATGTTTGACATAGTTCTTGGGTCAACATAGCTTAGGTGCCCCTGCTTCTATTTTTATGTTTGCTTATTAGTGACTTAGTTGGACTAATTTGTCGCCTGTGGTGACTGATGTCTCTGCTCAGTTATTTGTTTCTATTTTTGTCTTCTTTGATTCTTGCATTGATTTTTAAGGTTAGTATGTTTGACATAGTTCTTGGGTCAACATAGCTTAGCTCTCATCCAGTGCTTGTTAAGAGGTTATGTTCAAACACGTGGAAAGAGTAGGACTTTCACGTTTTGCCAATAGATCTCTTAAAATCCAGTAGCCCATTAGGGCCTTTGCAATCTTTTCTAAGTTTACACACAGTACAGTGAGCCTGCTAGTAGGTTGCGGCCTGCACCCCCAAGTAAACTTCTGGATAATAGAGCTGGAATGGGTAAGAACAAAGCAGCCCAGGACCAAAATTCCACAATCCTCCACTGTTTTTACTGAGGTCAGTTGATTTTCTTAAAGTCGTGTTTTTCATTTATTCTATGGTTTTGGTCAATTTCCAGAGCCCTTAAATGGTTACTTTTGATAATTTGTCCAGTTTTTATCATTGCTTTTTGGAAAGAGATTTTGTCATTTTCTTCAATTTGCCATTCCAAAAGTCTCAAGTTGTCCCTTTAAAGCTACTTTAAACTAAGGGTCCTCCCCCATTTTCTTTTTTGTATGAAGTAGAAGTATTTGAAATGTTTCAATTTTGTTTGAATCCCAACTGTTATCTACACTGTAGCTGTAGCTACACTACAGTGTATCCCACTGACAATGGGAGAAAACATTCTTTTATAAAAAATATATTTAATTTAATCTAGTCAAAAATATATAACTTTTTTCTCCTCCTATACCTTGTGTATAGAAACATATCCAAACTCCTTTGACTGAATTTCAAGATAACCTTTACAAATTTTTTTATTGTTGTTGTCTGTTTTTGTTTTGCTATAAATGTTCAGTTTCTTCTGATAAAAAATGCACAGGGGTCATTTATATAAATGATATATACAGGAAAATTCTTTGTCATACCGTTTGAAATAGTCTCACAATTAGAATAGTAAGGCAGATATCACAGTTCTTAGATGAAAACTGGGAAATTCTCTCCAGCCTCTTTAATTTTCTAGTGAAATTTCTATCTATCTTAGAAAAATGCCATACGGTGCTGGGAAAAAGTATGCCTTTAATAATCTAATGCATTAATCAAACATTAATTTTTGCTAGTGTGGGTTGAGAAAGATCATATGATGATTCTGTGGCATATGTTTGATACATACAAATAGGAGTGCAGCACAGTTCTGCCTGAAGCTATGGTTTGTTGACTCAAAGAGAAAATCTCATCATAAAAATCTCAAGAAGTCTTGTAGCTATTTAATAAAGATGGATGTCACCTTGATGTAGGTGGTGTCACTAAAGTTGATTTACACTGTCAATTCTTTCCCAACTTTCTTTTTTCTTAAGTAGATTCTTATGCTATTATCAGAATATGTAATACTCAGACTTGTCAGAATAAGAAGCTGGAATGGTTTCAGTAAATGGCTAAGAATTTTACAACTAATATTACTGTTCAAGTTCACTTTTCAAGTTCGATTATGAAGTTACTCACTCACCCAGTTATTCAGTCATCTAGTTCTTCAGGCCATTATTTGATTGTATATAACTTTAAGAAAGATAAATTGAATAAAATTTTATATTTAAAATTAAACATTGAAATATCTGGTACATTTCAAGGCACATAAAATAAGCTGAATCATTCTGGAAGGCATTTTGTCTCTGGAATTTGTCTATAAGCCTTCTGAACATCTCAGAGACCAACTTATTCCTCACCCCCTTTAGCCGTGCCAATCCTAGCATTGTGTATCCATACTGAAAACATGCCAGCTTCGCTATCATCTTGAATAAACTTCATTATTAATCTGTCAATACTATCAATAACAGGTCACAGTCATTTTAGAAATGAAAATTTCAGCCTCAAAATTATTTGAGGATGAAATGAGTAAATGTGCCTTTTTGTGTGAAGTATAATTTTAGATTCTTTCACATATTAGATTCTTTTATTTCTCACCTCTTTCCCAAAGAAGATTCTCTACTATAAACATGGAAACTGTAGGACAAGACGTTAAATAAGCCATCTGAGGTCTGATAAATTTTCTAACCAGAATTTCATTCCATGCATATCTGACTGCCAAACTCACACTCTCCCTATGTTCCTGGTACATATAAGTATTAGTTGAGCACTTATTATGCCCAAGTCCATATGCCAGGCTTTTTAGGTTTCTTTGTAGAAATTTCTTATTGCATCTTTTAGGTGCTTACTGCATCAATAAAGGTTCAGATTTAAAAAAATGACTTGAACCTGTTTTTCTACTTATTCCAACATGACACATTTATAAAATGTTCAGGAGCTTTGTATCTTACCAGAAAAAGACATAAAAAAATCTGAACTACAATTATTTATTCAGAACAAGGTTTTCTCACTTACCTTGTTTTCTTTAAGTACTGAGTACAGTCAGTGATGTGCCACCTTCAGGAGTTTTTATTCTAACAGGTTATAAGGATAGCAACAGTATTTTCAGTTTTTCTGTATATGGCTAAGACTCCAGGCATTCATCCTGGATTGAAAATATACTAGAATTTGCATTTTATGCTTAATAAAAGATCCCCTTAAAATAAATCTGTTTCCATTTTGAATAACAAAAGCCAAAATCTTATATTCCAGCTTTAAAATAAAATGAAGATTTCCCTTTAAATACATCTCAAAAAGCTGGATAAGATGACACTTAGAAAGTCATTCCAGTCAGTTAGATGGGACATGGGGGAAAGTTCAACACTAGAACATTCTCTGTATGTATTGTATTTTTATTTGATTATGAGCAGGATTCATTTTCATTTAATTTGCCAACATGCCTCTCAGTGTTTTATTCTTAGATAAACAAGTGACTGTAGGCATGTTGAGCCAATTACTCCTATTCTGTTCCTAAATTGGCATTAATACAGTAGCTAGATGGAAATGGTCCCATGCTTGCTGACACATTATTAAGGACCAGTGATGCAAAAAAATATTGCTATAGCCATGCTTATTTGTTTCTATGCTTGAGACCAATGGGCTTGATCAATCTCATGCTACATATTGTTTTTCCTTTTTTGAGCTCACTGTCAGCATACTTTCACCAATGGGAAAGTTAGCTTCATACCTCGTAGCTCTACTGGAGCCTAAGTTCTAACATAGATAAAACAAAAACTTTTCAATGTTTTTGCTTTGGTCCTGGATATCCACTAATAATGTTTAATTCTTTGGGACAACATCCCAACTATAACATAAGGTAACTTTTTTTTTTCTTTTTGATAGGGGAGATACTAGATATAAGCCATTGACAGGTCATATTATACCCTCACGATATTAATTGTCAAGTACCTGACGATGACCAAAAATAGCATTAAAAGCTTAGGACTAAAATTTCAGTATTGAAGTTAAGCACTGAAGCTCTGTAGTTAAAAAGATCTGGGATTTAGTCACAACTGTTCCACTTAATCAATGAGTTAACTTGGGCACATTAGTGAATTAAGTAGGCACATGACTTAAACTTTATCTAAGGTTTTTCATCTTTCAAATGAGGGTAGTATTAACCACCATTTGTGTTAATAGAGTTATTCCGAGCATTAAATGAAATAACCCAGTCTATATCATCAAATTAACCTTCATGTTCTTTCTGCTCTTACCTAATATTTTGCTTACTGTAATCAGAATCTTATCTTGTTCCTGGCTTCAAGCTCTTACTACAACAAATCCCACGATTTAAGTCCCTTTCCTTAAGTAGCATCTGAAGTCTGTGCCTCATTCTCACATATTTTCCCCCTGAAAGTGTGATCCTACATTGCCTCTCCTGCATTATTAAAGATTTCAGTTCTTATTCTCTTGCCCTTCGTGGCGCTCTTCCCAAGAGTGCTCCTCAGCACACACAAACCAGTGTCTGGGGGTTTGCTACCTGAGGAGGCTATCTAAGGCAGCTGCCATCTCCGGGTGGGTTCCTCCTCACTCTTGTACAATCACCATCTACCTGCTCAAGTATATATTTATTATCACCTATATTTATTACTGACTTTGTGGGTCCTTAAAAACAGATTGTATATTTCAGGACATCTATCAACTAAAGCATCTATTGTAATCATTCCACATATTTGTTCAAGATTTATGACCCAAGCATTGTTCTAAGCAACTTATATACAGATTGTCTCATTTAATCCCTGTGATTCTATGAGGAGGATGTTATTATTTTTCAGATGAGAATGCTGAGTTACAGTAGATGGAGAAGCTAGGATTTAGAATTTAAACCTCAGTCCTCTAATTCCTGAGGTTGTACTCTTCACCACTCTGTTTTCTTTTCTTTTCTTTTCTTTTTAAGATTTTATTTATTCATTTGACACAGAGAGAGGGATTACAAGTAGGCAGAGAGGCAGGCAGAGAGAGAGGAGAGAGAAGGAAGCAGGCTCCCTGCTGAGCAGAGAGCCCGATATGGGCCTCGATCCCAGGACCCTGGGATCATGACCTGAGCCGAAGGCAGCGGCTTTTAACCCACTGAGCCACCCAGGCACCCACACCACTCTGTTTTCTATGGCCATGTTAACTGCCTTCCACTCAGGACTCCTGCAGACTTCTCTTTTCCAGAATTCTTGAGGCTTTTCCAGATCTCCAATTGGAATACTCCCTGAAATACAATTAATACTTTTGAGCTTCTCTACAGAATTTAGCTGAGGCTGGGACTTTATCTTGCTTGGCTTCTTCCTCTTCACTATCCTGAATATGTGCTCTTAGAGGTCTCCCATGAGAGCACTTCCTTAGTAAATCGCTTGCACATAATCCTCATCTCAGGCTCTGCTTCTAACAAACACAGGTTTAGCACAAAGAGTTAACTATTAGAGAGGGATTTTGAGGGAAAATAGAGGACATGATTTATGAAGAAAATACTAAACATCATATGATTTCAACCACAAATATTTCAAGAGATAAAGGTATTCTATTATCCTTGTCATATCTAAGAGAAATTAACAATAATTCCTTAATAACATCAAAAACCAATTCACTGTTCAAATTTCCACTGTCTCATTATGTTTATTAGTTTTAATTTGCTTGAATCAGAGTCCACATAAAATTCAAATAATGTAATTTGTTGATGTTTCTTAAAGTCTTTTTTTTTTTTAAGTTCTGCTCAATTTATTTATCCTTGTGATTTACTTGTTGGAGATAGGGTTGTTGTTGTTTTTTTTTTTAAAGATTTTATTTATTTATTTGACACAGAGAGAGAGATTACAAGTAGGCAGAGAGGCAGGCAGAGAGACAGGAAGAGGAGGAAGCAGGCTCCCTGCCGAGCAGAGAGCCCGATGCGGGCCTCGATCCCAGGACGCTGAGATCATGACCTGAGCCAAAAGCAGAGGCTTTAACCCACTGAGCCACCCAGGCGCCTGAGATAGGGTTGTTTGCCCTGTTACACTTCCTACAGTCTGCACTGTGCCATCAGTCCATGGCACAGATTCATATGTTACTCTGTAAATTGCTAACTATTTGTAAAGCCTTGATCTGTTCAGTTTTGTTTCTTCTGGCAAGACTGCTTCGTTGGTAGATAATATCCTTCTATCAGGAAACACATCGTGGCTGATTGTTCCTCTTTTTTTATGTTAACAATTGTTGAGGATCAGTGTCTAGATTCATTAATTCAAATAGAAGTTTCAACGTGATAATTCCTAATTTTATAATGTCTTCTTTATCAGATGAAGGGCTCTATAAAAGGAAAAAGCCCTTCATCTAATACCTGATTTACAAATTTTCTAATTATTATCCAAAAGGCAATAGAAATGCCTCACCTTTCATTTGCCAGTTTCAAAATAATGAGCTTGGGTTTTAGTAGAATCTCCCAATGATGACCAGTGTGTTTTCTTTGCTCATTTTGTTTTCATTATGAATTCATGTATTTAATCATACTTAATGTGTTTCACTTCATGGCACTATTATTCTTATTAATGTTCAAATTGTCTTGTCTTTGACCGATGAGACTCTCTTCAAATTGACTCTTTAGGAACTTTTGAATAACAAGCTTCATTTCTGTTAATACAGAATGTTCCTGGTACATTTCCTGCCCAGACTTAAAATCGCCTATTTCTCCAAGATGCCCTGGCTCTCTTTCCTGGATCCATGTAACTTAAACCTTTTCATGTGTTGCTCACATCCTTCCCAAAATTGAAAATCTCTTCTTAAAGGTGACTGATGATCCTACAGTTTTAAGCCAATGTCTCCCCCTTAGCCATTCTCTAGGATTACCTTTAGAATTTTCCCTTTGGGGACTTCTTCATTTTGACATTCCATTTTTTTCCCCCTCTTCCTCTTTCTTAATTACACTCCTTTCCACTATTTTTTGTTATCTCCTCTCTTCTGGTTCATTAAATGTAAGTGAATTGTACACATACACATAAGTGATATGTATTTATATATCCCCTAAAGGAAGCAAATAGTAATTTCTGGCATCTCTGGGTATTCAAGGAAAGGCTCAGTTCCTTTAACAGGTATGCAATAGGTATTGAGAACATACTACATACCAGACACTTTTAGGTGGCAATAGGTATTGAGAACATACTACATACCAGACACTTTTAGGTGCTGGGATGAATCAGTGAATAAAACAGACAGAACTTGTGTTTAGGTATCAGAAGTTAGAGGATTAAACAAAATAAAAACATACACAAATGAATTTATTGATAATTACTATTTATTGATAATTACTATGCAGAAAATTATAGTTGTAGAGATTTCAATAAGCCTAGAAGGCCTCTCTGAGAAGCAGAAAACAACTGGAGTCCTGAGAAGGTGCTGGAGTATACATACATCTGTATAGGGGAGAACACGCTGGAGAGAGGAAATAGCGAGTGTGAAGGGCCTGAGGAAGATGTGTGCCTTGCATGTTGGAGACATAGTAAGGAGTCACCTGAGGCTTGAGGTAAATGAACTCACAGAAGGGGAGTAGGATATAAGGTCAGAACAGTAAGGAGTGGGGGAAGCAGAACATGTAGCACCTTATAAGCCATGAGAACTTTGGCTTTTACTGAGAGAGTGAGAACTATTTGAGGTCACCGAGCAGAAGAGTGACGTAATGTAACTTAACAAACTGAAGGGATCTCTTGGGCTGACATGTGGCAAATAAACTGTAAAGGGGCGAGAGGAGCACCGAGGGGACTTGTTAGAAGGTTATTGCAATAATCTCAGCCAAAGACCAGAGCATTAGCAAGGCTGGTGGTTAAGAAGCGGAGAGATTTGCCTAATTGAGAACTCATTCCCTGCCAACACCAGAACCTGGCACCTTGCCCTGATGTGCCAGTGGGAGCCAATTACACTGTGTCCAGGAGGCACTACATTTTACTCTTTCCAATTAACCCATTCTTGCTTCCTCAAGCAAGCCATATTCTGATGAATGCTAACATGCTCCCCTTAGTCAGAGGCTTTTGGCCACCACACTGTGTTCATCCTTTAAACACACCAGAACACAACGCATCTCATGACATAAGCGTGCTACAGTCTATAGGCATAATCTTTTCTGCTGCAGCCCCTAATGACCTACCTGATGGCCAGCTGGCTCAGCTTGTCTATGGATTCTCTATCCATCAGTCCTCCTCCAATCCCTCAACATTTGGTAACTTCTTCACCTTGTTCCGTATCTTTGATATTTTTAATCTATTCATGCAATCTATGTTGAGCTTTGTATTAAAAACTGCTAGTTTACTGTTTATTATCTCATTCTGGACTTCAGATAAAATAGTTCAAAATTCGACTAAAGTAATTTATAAACTACAAGTTATGTCATAAATATCAGGGTCATATGATGACCTTTATGGTTCAGTCTCCTCAATCTTAGTTTACGAGTCCAGAAACTGGTCAAATTAGGCAGGAATTCTAGAAAATACTGCCCAAAGAGAAACAACGAACTAGTGAACAAAGGCGGTTTGCTTTAAGATGATTACTAGCAAGGTGCAAATCAGCTGTGATCACCCTGGAATGAACCTCACCAATTCAAAATAATTAAAAAAAATAAGAAATAGACTGATGTTAAGAGTTGTCAAGAAAATTATCATATGATCTCTCTGATATGAAGAATTTGAGGGGCAGGGCAGGGGGTCATGGGGGGTAGGGAGGGAAAAAATGAAACAAGATGGGATTGGGAAGGAGACAAACCATAAGAGACTCTTAATCTCACAAAACAGACTGAGGGTTACTGGGGGGTGGGAGGGTAGGGATAGGGTGGATGGGGTATGGACATTGGGGACTATTTGTGCTATGGTGAGTGCTGTGAAAGGTGTAAGCCTGATGATTCACAGACCTGTGCCCCTGGGGCAAAAAAAAAAACAAAAACAAAAGTTGTCAAGAACACTCTTATCTGAAGTCATTAGTTCTCAGACATCTTAAATAAATAAGTCCATAAAACTGATAATAAAACAAAACATACACACACATTCAGTAAATTAAACCAAATACCATCACTGAAAAGTGTATACTCAAGAGTTTTAATGCCAACCACCATAAGCTCGTTCTGTCTCTAATGCCGATGGAAGGAAAGGAGGAACTGAATATACCCTCCTCTACCTTAAGCTCTGAAGTCGTAGTTCTTAAAAGGTAATATACTCTGCTTCAGAAAATCCCAGATCCCAACTCATTTTATTTTTTCCATTTTCCTGACTACAAATATATAGGGCAGGAAAAAAATGTTAACTGCTATGATAATCAGAGCTGGATCAGGAAAGAGAGGGAAACAGAGCAAAGGGTGCTGATTGAGACTCAGCTGTGTGGTCAGCTCTAGGGAAGTACGGGAAGTCCATCCTCTCAACCCAGTAGTTCTCATTCTGCCTCCTCTCTTACTGGCTTCTACATTTTTGAATGGAATGAGCATCTGATGTCATCTGAGAACTATTCCCTGCTTCTTCCATACAGGCACTTGGGCCCAAGGATGCATACAGTGTATACAGTGTTTTTGCAGGTTAGACAGCTAACCGTGGTCCAGAGAAGTGCCTGAGAACACAGTTGCAGGAGAACAACAGTTGTGCACAGTGGTGCCACACAACTTGTGTTAAATCCCCTGATCTGTGAGGCTTTCGCAGTGATGGCTGTGTGTCCCAATGTTAGATCATGACCCAAACAGCCCTTTGGTGAGGCTGAGGTGGCTGTCCACTTCTTTGCCCTTTTGATACAGCTCTTCAGTACCATTTAGTATAATTAACATTTGGGGCAAAGTAACAGCTACCCAGCTCAAACTGATTGACTCAAAAAGGAGTAATATACTAAGGAGATTCTTGGATTCAAAAACCAATGGCAGGAATGTATTTGGGCTTCAGAAATTATAACAAATTCAAAGATTTAAACAATGTTAAGATTTTTTCTCTATTTTTCTCTGCTCCTTTCCCAGTATCTCTTTATTCAGCCCCCTTGTATCTGTAGACTATCTTCATCCATTTCAGTTCATAAAACAGAAAATATGGCTGTGGTGGTTCTTTGATTGCACGCAGTATGTATCCAAGGACTTAATGCTCCAGCAACGTTGGGCCAAAGTGCACAAATCTGGACAAAGTATCTCACAGGTTCAACTTGCAGTTGGTTCCCAGCCACTGAATCAGCCATCTAGGGTGGCTTAGTGATGTTGGCATTCAGGGTATTCCTATTATCAACCAATTCTGAACCCCATGTCTTACTAGAAGACCAATCAACTCTGTCCAGGAAGAGAAGACATGGTGTGCTATGGCTATTCCTGCTTCTATAATGAAATTGGGGAGGAAAATAAAATTCTTAGGAAAAAAGACGTGCTGGGTGAAGACTAGAATAACTGTATATTCTGTTTGCTTTCCTATGGCCATCATCTTTCCCATTTTGTATATTATATATTATTGCTTCCCAATATCTCTTTCTAAATGCACAACTGTCACTATACGCTCCCCACATACACACTTAGGCATGAAGTCAACCCGAAATAGTTGCAAATTTTCATGTCCAGGAAATTTTGGAATGACTTGATGTCATTGTAATACAGCATATGCTTTATTTTTCCTACATATAAAAAGAAATAAGAATACTGTAAAAACAAATGTAGAAACTGTAATGATTAAGAAGAAATAATTCTTAACTTAATAATATTGGTTTAGGAAGAGAGTCAAACAATAGATAAATAGGATACCTCCTCAGGAAAATAATTAAAACAAGGACTATAAAGATTAACTTCCCATTTTTATTACAAGTAGATATACTAATATGTACGTTCATACTCTTTAGCATATCAGTATTGGCTGAACATCTCTTTCCACTAAAATTAGTTTTCCAAGGACATGCACTACAACATTACTGAAAGTTGCTTTTTAATATAGATTCTCCTCCAAAATAATTTTATAGTTGCTAAGCCGTCAATTGCCAAACTGCATACTAAAATATACATAATGTAAATGGAGGCAAGAAACAGGAGTAGGCAAAGGTGAGGAAGAAACACAGTGATTTCTATTCAGTTGAAAAAGGAATTAATGCCTGGCACAGTGAGAATGCTGGAAAGCTATGCTACCACCAGCATGATACTGTTGCAAAACTGCTTTCTGTGGATAGAATTCTTGTTGTGCAATCTTGGAACAGCTTTTAGGAGCAATATATGCGGGATTTACCCGGGCTATCGGCACATTTATGATGGTCTTATTCAGGCCAAAACTGGCTCAGGTGTGTTATTTTCAGGCTGACATGTTCCCATGTATATAACTATATTCACAATAGAGAGGAATGACCAATATTCCTATTAAGACATAGATAACACAAGTTCACTGGAAATGAGGCATAAAACTATACAAAACTCTCTGTCTAGAGTTGGTGACTACACATCACCTTGGAGCTGATCCTTACTTACTTTCAAGGATCACTAGTAGATTGATTCCCATTGGTCTCCTTAATTGTGGAAGTCCAGGGCTAGCTGGCATCAATTGCTTTGGAGAAAAATAAAATGAAATATTTTATGACCTGAAAAGGACAGATCTATTTGAATCCCCTTTGCTTGGCAGAACAAGTCCCTAAGAAGGAGGTACACCAATTTGTATGAGTGATAAAGTGACAAAATGCAAAACTGGAAACCACAGTGGGAGGAAAGGAATACTGACTGGTGATTCAGGGTCAGACCAGGGCCTGTGGGTTCACAGAGGAGACTGGATATGGCTCTGTATGTGGCTGATGGTGAAGCCCTTCTGGAGATGGACACCCTGTACATGGTTGAGTTTGTGGTTTGGTGGATTACATGTATGTATTGATATACGCACTTTAGCTGAAAGAATAGATCAAGGAATTTGAATGTGCATATAAGAAACATTGAAAAATACGGTAGATCCTTGAACAAATGGGTTTGAACTGTATAGATCTACTCAAACATGTATGCATATGTATCCACGGATTCCTAGTTTTCAAATAATCAGAAATTATTGAGAAAAATACAGACTTTGAAGTAAAAGATTAAGATTTAAATATTGCTCCTATAAACTCATGGCAATTAGACAAATTACTTGAACTTTCTGCCTTAATCTAACCCACAAGTTTACAGTGAGGACCAAATGCACTGTCATAAGACCACATGTGCATGTAAATTTAAGTATGTAGTACAGTGGACCATGAAGTATTGTTTATCTGTCTCTGGCTGCAAACTTTGTATGAATAAGGTTTTACCTGATTTGTTTTTTTAGCTCCAATGCACAATAGTCTCTCAATATTGCTTACTGAGTAAACGAAAGCACCTTCTCAACAGCAAAAAAGCACCACTCATCCTTAATACACAAATTTAATTAAATCGTGATTCCTTTATTAGTTGGTAGTTAGAAATGTGGTTGTCAGTAATGCTGAACCTCAAAACATTATTACAAATACTCACTATTTCTGTGTTATCGATTCTTGGTTGCATTAGATAATATGAATTTTACAGGAAACAATGATAGATAAACTAAATTTCATAGCTTATTCTACAAAAGGAGTAGTCCTTAATTTTTGTTTTGAGGGAAAATGAAAATTTTATATTATAAAAATACTTTGCCCAAGGCAAACATGCTTTAAGTGTCATGCCCAAAGCCACAATAATGAATGGCACATTTGGAATACAAAATGTATTATATCCTGTCTTACACTATGCAAAAGATTAAGAAATTGGATTGAAGGTGACTTGAGATAAAGGTCAAAACAAAGAATAGGTGTGAATATGTATTTTTGTGTTGCTTTCGAGCAATATCCAGCTGTTAGTGATCATTACTATCCTTGCAGCCCTTCTTACCTTTTTTCTTCTCTAATCCAGTATGTCTGCATATATGTACAATAGATGATGTGCCTCATGAATCAGTCTACATTCCTCAGTCTATGTTTTTCCCCTAGTCTATATGCTCCTACTCATCATCCTCCATAACATTTATTTCTTCTGGCCCACTAAACACTAGCAAAGGTAAAATTTTAATTAATATGTTAATTGCTTTTTTTATATTTTGTATTTTAATTAATTTATTTTTTTAATTTATATTTTAATTAATATCAGTTGATTGTTTGAATTAAGCATATCTGCTTGGTTAAAAACTTCACCCAGATAACACAACTAGTATATTTTATATTTTTATTTATATTCATATTTTATGTTTATATTTTATTTTAATTAATTTATATTTAACATACTTATAGTTTAATATCAATCGACTGTTTGAATTAAAGCTATCTGCTCAGTTAAAAACTTCACCTGGTTACACAACTAGAACCCAAGTACCTATTCATCAGAGTCCAATGTCCATCATGTTTTCTTTTGCAGAGAATAAAACAAGGTATCTAAGAATTAGCCTTTTTGGATAATGATGAAAGATCCTCGCAGATGTTAATTACTCAGTTCTGTTGAACTACCCTCTACCATGTGCCCAAACAAAAGCCCTGAACGCACACATATATAACAAAATGTAGAAATTAAAATCTCATAATAAAAGAAAACATGTATTGATGTGTGGGTATGATTTTCTCACTTTTTTTCCTATCTACCTCCTACTCATTATTCAGTTAAATATCTGTTCTGCACTAAAGCCTTCCCTTACTCACCTAAACTAGGTTATATCATCTAGCAAATATTCATATAATAGATGGAAAGCCATGACACTGATCATACTTTATTGAATTTATATATTTATTTAATGTTTATCTTTGCAGCTAAACTTTACTTTTTAAAGACATAGGATGTATTTACTCTCTTGGACCAGTTTTCCTTATGTAATAAGGGTTTAATAGGAATTTGGTGAATGAATGGAGAGCTAGCTACAAGGAAAGAAAGCATTACTTCCTCTCTTCTTTCAATTCATCATACCACCCACACCAAATATGTGCATATGCACGCCCACACAGACACACACTATACACAATGCAAATGCAATTCATTAAAGGCAAAAGTTAGCCATTGATGGCATAAAAAGATTAAGAATCTTTTATACCCAAGCTATTCTTGTTCTCTGTATATTTAAAATATGAAAGTGTAATGTTAAAAAAAAAAACAACAGAATTCAACTGAGTAAATTTTAAAGGTCTTACTGGCTTGATTCAAGGATTCATGAATCAGGCAGCAACCCATCCATCAAACAGAAAAGAATTCTGAAGAGCTGTACAAAATAAAAGACTTTTATAGGCAGGAGAGGGTGGGACAAGAAAGTTGTACTAGCAAAGAACTGATTGTTTGTGGCAAGGTCAACTTCCCTTAGGGGATGATAGTGTTCATCGGACAGATTACCTCACTAGTGCTGACCAGGTAATTCCAGATTGACTGCTTAAAGATTCCGTTTCTGGGAGAGATTGAAACGGTAATTAAGCTGAGTAGCAAGTCTCTAATTGGTGATATGGGGTTTAGCACAAGTGACTCCATTTAGAATGTGTTGTCTCTTTTTCAACAGCAGCAAGTTTTAACATAATAATGGTTGAAGAATATTTATGTAAAAATGCACTTTAAAACATCAATATCATAGAATCTGTCTAGCATTATTTCTTATGGATGTACTACAGAGAGTTGGGAAATATAATGCAGAAAAAGTTATAATCCAAGACTTTATTTATTGAGAAAATCAGCCATGCTTTATTAGCATAGCAGTACAATTTCTGTAATTGCCTAATATAAGCTTAAGTATACTTGATTGCCTTTTCTATCCTCTTTCCTTTGACGAAACTGTGGCATGATTGTAAAATACCCAATATAGACAGCAGGAAGGAAAACATTTGCTTGAGAAAGAATGAACTGTTTTTATTTGTAAAATGGCTCATTTATTAGTTCTACTTATTCTGAACTTTCGCAAATTTAGAAAATAAAAGAAAATGCTTGTTTCATATAGGATGGTGTGTTATAATAAAAAATATATTTGGTCTCTGTCGCAGCTTCCTGGAGTAGAACTCCTAAAATGCTTGTCGTTTCCTGAGAGATAGGAATGTCTTTTGTTATTCATAATGAGCTCCTTTCAATTATACCTTAGCTCATGCTAATGAGGTGATTTAGGACAGGGCCACTAGGTAGCCTTACTGGGCTCATCACCAGCAAAGACCAACTGATCTGAAAGCTGGAACTTTCAACCCAGCCCACTGACCTCCAGGAAGGGGGGATGGGCTGGAAATAAAATTTCTACAAAAATTCTTGAACAAGGAGAATCAATGAGCTTTAAACTGATGAATGCGTCTACATGCTGGAGAGTGGCACACCACAGTTCCCCAAGAGGGGTACTTCTTGCACTCAGGACCCTCTGGATCTTGTGCTCTGTATATCTTCATCTAACTGTCTATCTGTATCCTTTACTGTATCCTTTATACTAAATATAAGTGAATGTCTCTCTGAGTCTTTGAGCCACTATCTCTAGGTAGAGAGTGTCAGAATTGAGTTAAATTCATAGGACACCCAGACAGGGCCCACTGAGAATTTGAGAACTGCCTGGTGGTGTTGGAAAACAAACCGAAATGACCATGCCATATTGTATTCTCAAGGTTCTGTTTAGGTCACTGATGGACTCACCTAACACTCATGTTTACCGTATCATATAATAAAACATTTATCATATATTGTGCATTTTTCTATGAACCAAGAACATTCTTTTTTCAAAACTCTATAGAAGAGATACTAATTTTATTCCCATCTTGCAAATGACTAATCCAAGCTCAAATACTTGGAAAACTTTAAATTATACACCTGCCATATAAACGAGCTCCATACAGACACAGGTCCCTCAGACTTCAGTGTTCATGCTCTGAACCATTGCCCTATCATGGACCTTTTGCTACACGCACGTGCGGTTCCCTACAGTTTGCCTTTTCTCCTATTGCAGCTCTTATAAAACTTCTTTGTAATTAAGTAAAATCTAATTTTTTTCCAAATAATTGAGAACTAGAGGCAATCAGGAAGGTCCCTTCTTATTCTTGATAGTAAGAAAAGTAAATTCCCTAATCCTAACATCTAGCATCTCTATATCTAGACAAAATTCACTGTGGTAGAAGATTTTTAAACTCCCTAGGTATCCAAGAGCTTTCCTACACTTCCCAGCCTCTGGTGGTTGTTCTCAGTTATGTGTCTAGCTCTGTCTAACGGACTGAATGAAAGTTACTATCATTTGGAGGCAGTAAAAAGTTTCTGGGTAATGCTCTACCTCTCTCTTTTTTCTCATTCAGTAACCCTGGAAACCATGCGTTGAGATGGCAGGACTTAAGATGTTAAGAATAATAAATCCCTAAGTTAATACAATGAGTTTACCTGGAAATCCACTGAAATGTAGCAGAATTTATGTGGATGGAAATAAACCTTGGCTTATTCAGCTCAATCCGATAAACACAAACACATGGAAGAGACAATGAACATATAGTGATTGATCCAAATCTTGAAGTTAAAGTTAATCAGCATGCTTTCAGTTTGAGGTATCAGGAAATTTTACTACAAATTACTTCAACAATAGGAAATGTATTTTCTTATATGAAAATGTAATCAGGAGGTGGTTTATTTTAGCATAGTAGCTCAGCAATGTGCTCACAATATGACTACAAGCCTCAAATGTCATGTTATTAAACTTTAATATCCAAGGTTAGGGAGGAAAGTGTTCTATTCTCATGTCCAGTTTTAAGGGAAGGAGAATTTTCCTATTACCCCCTTCCTATATAACCCTTTCCCCTTTTATATGTAAGTGTCAAATTCTCCTGCCTAACCCAATTGCTATAATTGAGTTGGGCTTTACTGGGATTGGTTTCCTAGTATAATTAACATTCATTACCCAGGGCTAAGAGATTCTATAAAACAAACTATCACCCAATTCCTGAATAAACACAGGATTCTGCTACCAAGGAAAAAAGTCAATAATGGTTACTATGAAAGTAACAGTGCCTGCCAATAAGAAAGATATTCAGAGAGTAATGTAAAATGTTCTTTCAACATTATGCATCTGAATTCAAATGCAATTTTAAGGTCAAAATGTGGTTAATATTACTTTCTCTTTAAATATCCTATTTTTCCCCCAGCTGATTAATGTTTTATAGCAGCTCCAAACACTTTATCATTGTTTGTTAACCTAACACAGGAGTAGAAAAGTTTCTAATGGGAGCAAAAATTTCTCATCAATGCTCAACTATTAATTTTGTTTCTTTTTAAATCACAAATTGACTCACTTTCAGGTAGCTGGCTTTAAAGTATTATTTGTATTATTTCTATTTAATTTTAAACTATTTGTGTTGGTGTCAAGTAGAAAATGCAAAATTTGGAAATATTCACTTTTGAATATTAGAGAACATGGATATTTTTCGACAAGGACCAATTTAGGGTTAAAAATTGGATTAGGGTTAAAAATGGATTCTCCTCATTCTCCAATAGACTGCCACATTAAACCAACTTGACTGAGAAGATATATTGTATTTAAGGAAAATAATATTTGTTTAATGGAAACTCAAGTTCAGTTCCATATTATGACCATGAGAAGAGAAGCTTGTCCAAGGAAATTTTGTGAAGGTTGGTCAGGAGCTAAAGTAGACTATTCTGTTTTCTGGCGTAATACTTTAGCAGTTTCTGAGGTGATTTCTAAGAGAATCCACTATAAAAGTTCCCAGCTTGTGTGCTTTTTAAAAACTTGTATTATAATCTCCACCTCTCCAAAGTATGAATTTAAATGATTGGCGCTAATGTGCACACAGGATCAGGTTGGTTATTGGCTCTTCAGGATCACTGGAGCGAGGAGGTGAATGATGTGTAAAATGAAAAACCTGATTCAAAGCTCAGAGGCAGTTCAGAGAGGACTGTTCCTGGCAGCGCCCACTTAGCTCGATGATGAGAATCACACAGGTGGATCATAAAAGCTGCCCGAATCTCAAAGCAGGGAGGGCAGATGAGGATGATTTAATGAGCTATTTTATGCCCATCCTTTTCTTAGTACATCTTTCCTATTTCTCAGCTATTCAGAATTGTAACAATTAATAGTCTCTATCTCAAAGTGAAGTATTAAGGGGAGGAAATTACCTGAACCACTTGAGCTGAATGACTCAACTTTACCTCCATTTTCAAGATATAGAAATAGGCAAGGGGGAGATGAAAGGGAGGAAGGAAGGAAGAGCAAGAGAGGGAAGGAGGGAAGGAAGGAGGAAAGAAGCAAGCAAGCAAGGAAGGAAATAAAGGAAAAAAGAAAGAAAAAAAAGAAAGAAAGAGGAAGGAAGGAAGGAAGGAGGGAAGGAAGAACTAAGGAAGGATTTTGTTTTTAGAAACACTAATTTCAGTTCTTTACCTAAGTTTTCTGTGGAGACCTAAGGCCCATACTTAGAAATACCACACCCTGATCTTCATTAGCTTGTGCAAAATAACATGAAATAAAATAATAACATAAACAGATGCACACACTATACATAACAGTAATATAATAATACACACACATGCACAATAAATGAGGTAAGTAAAAATCCATTAAAGTGTCTAAGCTATCTCTAAAATGTTAAGCTCTTGGATCACCTTGTCCTTAAGTATCAACCAAAAAGCTTTCCAGGATTGGACTGAGGATTCTGGAGGGATAGGGTATTGAGAAGCATCAAGAAGCCACAGTAGACAAGCAAACTAAAATAAGAGAATTCAGTGTGACTGTTCTTACTCCCAGAACCTCATTTCATTAGCGGCAAGGGTGGTAATTAACATGTGTTAGTTTCACTGCTTTCTAAAGAAAGAACATATACTATCTCATAAAAAATTTTTTTTGGTATTGATCTGATTTTTAATTTGGATAGTTACAAAATTATTTTGGCATGTAGTTGGGAAAAACGTCACTCAGGCACCAGCATGTCATTGCTTGAACATTATTCCTTAGGAGACAAAGTAGGAGGTGTTCCATATGACAACATATGTGAAAAAAGTATCAAATTGACATGCTTAAGGAGCACTGAGATACAACAATGGGAAGGGCTTACAGGGTTTTCAGGAGAGAAATATCACAATTTTCTTCATGACTTTGTAAGACTCAATGACCCAGTTATCATCCCTTTCAAAGTTTCCATGCTTCTCTAGTCTGCACATTGCGACCAGGTCACTCCACGGCTAACCGATTCTATGTCTTTTTTTTTTCTTTTTACCACTGCCATCATCATAATAGCTACCATTTTTAAAGTGTTTACCATGTGCAAGGCACTGAGTTAAATGATTTAGGTGCAGCATTTCACTGAATTCTTAAAAGCGAATCCTTAAAATAGTAGACACTGAAATTATGCCTGTTTTTCAGATAAAGACACTGAAGCTTAGAGATGCTACTTTTTAAATCTGACTCCTCTTATCAGGCTATTTTGTTTTCTGAAATTTCCACCACCCTATCTGTATCTCCCATGTACTAATAATACAAATTGGCACATCATCATAAAAGCAAACATTTATTGACCACACACTGTGTTTGAGACATGGATTTAAGTGGTCATCTAGATTGTCTTATTCAACACTCACTCACAAAACCCCTACAGTAGGCACTAATATTATCTTCACTTTAGAGAAGAGGACATGGAAGTAGAGAGAGGTAAAATAATTTGTCTAGTGCTACATAGCTATGGAACAGAAGAACTTGGTTTTGATGGCAGGCGTTCTGACCACATCCCCACCTTGAGAAGCCAACCCATTCTCAGGGAATAGAATTTTCAATGGTCTTCAGTCTCAGCTGTGGGGTAGGACAAAGATACTAGAATCGAGTGAATCAGTTACCCTCTCCATTGGACTCTTCTTGTCTGGAAGGCTGAGAAAGACTTGTTAAACTCTGGGATCTCTGTTTCTGTTCCATGAGGCTATTCCATGTACTAGAGATACTTGTAGGTGAGAGGGAAGGAGATAAAGGGGAGACAGAGAGGAGAAAAGGAAAAGGAAAGAAAGAATTGAAGCCAAGGAAAGTAAATCGATGTTACTCTCTACTTATGTTTCAAGTATCCCACATATTTGGATACTTAAAAAATTAAAAGTTTCAAAGAACTTCTTGGCTCAGTTGACCTCAGTGTTCTGCGAAATTCTAAGGCAGCAGTAGGCTCTGTCACATAGGCTTCGAAGACAAATCTGCTTAATGAACTGAATTTTTCAATTACAAATTAGCTAAAGGCCAAATTATGTTCCCAGTGTCCTTTAACAACCCTCCATTCTCAAATCCACCAGTCTGTTTAATCCCATGAATGTAAACAAGAGTCTTAAACTCTTTTAAATTATATTTATTAATATAGCTCCAAAGTAATATAGGTTTATTGTAAATTGTTTCCCAAAGTCTTCTTTCTCCAAAGTACCTAATATTTTATCCCTCAAATTTTCTATATCATTTACTTATGGTAAGAGGATTGAAGATATTCATGAAGTGTGTAATGAATTTAACATGACACACTAATTAATATCTAGTTTAAAATGTTCAGAGATTAAAGATGGCAACCTGAGTCATTTGCAGATGCATTCTTCACATAGTTATGTGGGAAGAATTCCATACTCTGCTTTTGTTCACCATTTTGAATAAAGACACATGCTCTTCCATTCAAACACTATTCATCTCTAGCAAATCAACCACTAATACATTCTTCAACTCAACTTCTTCAGCTGGACTCTTTCTAAATTCCAAGCAAAGTAAGCCTTGCTATAAGTGCTGACCTTCAAAATTATTAAATATGCAAAAATATCATGATCACAACTGATAAGAGTTATTAAAAGTAAATTATATTGCTTTTAGTCTTTGTGAAATGGCATCATCATCTGACAAAACAAAGTATAGCTTCTTTCATCTAAGGCTTCATGAAACCTGGCTAGGAGTTACCTTAGGCTGATCGGAAATAGCTACTATAGAAAATCTGATCAGTCCAATTGCTTAAAGTGAATGTACTGCATACAGAAGTCTTAAGGAATAGATGATATATTTCATTGTTTTAGCAAATGCACATTAACTGAGGTTGCCGGAAACTGATGATGATGAGGTATGCAAAAATATATGGGGCGCTGTAATAGTCACAGCAAGAAGGATGATAATAGTTAATAGAAAGTAAGCCAATCACCTGTGTTACCCATGCTTTTCTTGACTTAAATTTCACAACAACTTAAGGAGGAAGATGTAATTAATAACTCCATTTTAAAGGTGAGAAAATGGAGATAGTTCTTGGATTTTAGCCAAGATTATCCAGCTATATGTCAGAGTCAGGATTCCAAACCAGGTCTATCTGTTGCCTGGGTCTGTTAGGGTTTGCTCTTCTAGCAGTACTGTGGTGGACATGGGGAAGATACAGAGAGTAAAAAATATGATCCTTGTACTAATTCTGCATCAATGATAGCCATGCATAATTTACACACATGGAAAACACAAGAAAATATAATAATTTCTTCTTAATTTGGTACAAATGTGGGAGTGCACAAAAGGAATATGGCAGTTAAGATCAATAAGAAAAGCTTTTGCATCCATAGCATTGCCTTACTTTTAGTCCGGGAGGTGGCATTTGGACAGATGGAGGGTGGGGTGAACCATTTCTGGCTGAGGAAAAAATCTAAAACAAGATATGAAATAAAATGTACATAAACATGGTCCTCTAGAGTTAAAAGAAAATCTCCATGTCCCACACCTCATCTAATTTTTACTCTGTTCTTGGAGGGTAGGTGTGCTGAAGATTACCATTCTGACTTTAAATATACCTTTTGGAGGCTCAGTGAAGTCCACTAAGTGGAAGATTCTGGATTAAATCTCAACTTTTCTGCCGGCCGAAGGTCTTTCTAGTAAATTACCATTGAAGGTGGTAGAATAAGCATGTTATATGTGGTGAATGGTTGGAGAAGGGGATGAGTGGATAAAGGAAATAAAGCAAAGGAAGTGTTTGGAATGGGAATAGAGGGAGATCTATATGGGTGTATGTAGTCAGATAGGCTTTAAAAAATGCATTTTTATGAGCTCAAATGTGATGGAAATGGCAACAGGGAAACAAAATGGTTTGTGGAGAATAGTAGACAATATTTCACACCTAGCTTTAGAGTCAACAAAGCTAGGGTAAATATGGCAATCTATTTAACTTCCCCAGCTCGGAGTTTCCTTATTTCATGTTATTTATTTTTTCTTTTCTTTTTTTTTTGGTGTATAAAATATTTCTATTCTACATGAACTAAGTTTAAAATGGAGCACTGGGGAGGTGCATAAACAATGAATCTTGGATCACTGAAAAAAATGAAAATGAATGAATTTCTACAAAATGTGAAATTATAAAGCACAATGTATCCACTTGTCATGAAACAGGTTGCAAGTATAGAATATAAAACTATAATGAAATATTTTCCAAAGGTGACCCACCCTCAAAACAATTACGTTAAAATAATGTACACATTTAAATAGATGTCGCACTACCACCTTATCTTTAAAGTGAAAGTATTAATCCCCCCATCATCAGAGTTTTATGTGTCCGGAAAGGATGACTGTGATAATGTCTGTGAGATGTACACTGCAAGTTCTCCCTCAAGAGCAGTGGCTGTGATTGTAATTCTGAATAAAGTGAAATAGAAACTTTGTTTCCAGTTGGTTAACCATGAAACAATGTAGAAAAGAAGGGAGTCATGAGACCTTGGGTCAAGGGAAAAAATAATGTGGCATCAGTTCAACATAGAAAAATTCTACTCTCCTTCATCATATCTTTTACCAGCTTCCCATTGAAATTGTGATCAGGTAGTCAAACAAGGAGGCATTACACTTAGGTGGCTGGAATGGCCTGGTGTCCTGCATAAGTAAGCCAAAACCTAAGCCAGAGACAATTCCTGCAAATAACTCAAGGTTAAGAAGAGAACCAGTCACAAACAGCCAACTACACTTTCACAAATAATGCAACTGCTTCAGCTATAGCCAAACAAATAATTTCCTTGTTTTGCTTCCCACCTTCTCTATAAAAACTGGGCCCCCTAGCTTCTGTGGTTGGAGCCGTCCTACTGCCTGTTTCGTATTGCCTGATTGGAATTAATGTTTGCTGAAATAAAAGCCCTCAATTATATTTTAATGTGCCTCAGTTTATCTTTTAACACTTGGAATAAAAATCAAAAGTTATCTACAAAGTCTGTTTGTCCTACAAACACCTGCATAATTTGGCTTCTGCATTCTCTTCCAGATTATTTCTCTAGATTCCCTCTTGGTCTGTGATCACCAGCTACCTTGGGATTCCTGCATTTACTTCAGGCTCTTCAGCCTACCTGAAACGAGCTTTCCCCAACAGTTTACCTGGTCTCAAGTGTTAGCTTCTTTAGGTAGACTTCCCTGACCTTTTGTTGTTCTCATTCATTATTAAAACTTGTAATTATATACATTTTTGTATGTTTGATTTCAAGCAGTTGAATTACTGACAAGGAAATGGAGAAACGTCAATTCATGTGAACCTAGCTTTTCTGATGCTCTGAGTGCTCAAATTATGGAGACCTGCTGAGGGAAGTGAACCATTTATATAGAAAACTTTATAATATTAGTAGTTGAGATGCCAGACATGGAAATGAGAGGTTCATTGCCAAATGAAGGGGAAGAAGCAAAATTCTCTAAGTGTTAGAGTTGGGACGCCAGGAGGCTCTTGGCTCTTCTAGAAGCTGTCGAAAAAAATCATCAAGGGATTTTCCACTTACAAATTTCTAGTGGTGTAAAGACAGCTACCATTGTTCTCTAAGCTAAAAGAAGAAGCTACACTTCAACTCTTTAAACATGTGGATCAATGGTGTGTGTCTTTCCTGTTCTTATGTGTATGTTTTTGTTTCTGTGTTTTGTTTTCTTTGTTGTGTGTGTGCAAGTAGATGGGATGTGTAACAACAGAGAGTGTTTTGAAAGCAATGGGAAATGTGCCATATTTGATTGGTGTCATTTTGTTGCACTTGGCTTCTGCCTTCTCTTCTAAGTTTTCCTCATGGCCACATCACTAAATTAAGAAGAGTTAGACTCGGGCGCCTGGGTGGCTCAGTGGGTTAAAGCCTCCGCCTTCGGCTCAGTTCATGGTCTCAGGGTCCTGGGATAGAGGCCCGCATCGGGCTCTCTGCTCAGCGGGGAGCCTGCTTCCTCCTCTCTCTGCCTGCCTCTCTGCCTACTTGTAATCTGATCTCGCTCTGTGTCAAATAAATAAATAAAATCTTTTTAAAAAAAAAGAAGCTTCTCTAACTAAGAATCTTTCTTTTAAATAACAAGAAAGTAAATAACAAGAAAATTCTTACTAAATAAAATCAAATAATTTTTGACCCCATGTAATATGCCAAGGTATAAAGTTCATTATACACTTTTGTTTGGTAGATGCCCTTATTTATGTCTTGTACAAAGTGGGTGTAAAACGTTAATTTTATTTAAGAGATGTGACAAACATAAACATCTTTATGAAATTTGAAGGAACATTTTTTCTAAAGCTGGAGAGATTGTGGTTTGTTTCATCAATATCAACAGCTTTGGTTTCTTTTGATATATATATATATACATATGTATATATATTTGATGCTAATTACAAATGTAAAAGGCAAGTATACCCCTGTGCTCATGGGTCTGGCCCAGTCACTGAAAAATAACAAACATGTCACAAAATAACTAGTGGAAAGAAAAAAAATGCATATAGGAATGTCAAGACAGATTTCAAGCCTGAAAAGTAACAGCAAAGAGAAGATCCATGAAATAAGGAGCAAATATAATCTTGAAATTCCATCTTTGAGGAATTCTTTCTCAATCAGCCATAACATTGGTTTTTGGAGATTATTGAAGTAGGTGTGGATTTGATACAAGGAAGTCCAAGGCATGATCAGGCAGACAAAGAGAAGTTTCTAGACACTCTGTTGTCCAGGTGAAGAATTTAATTGTCACTGCTCTGGACAGATCCTCCCCAACCACCAGTTCTAATTTGGAACCACCCATTGTCCTCAGTTATATACCTCATAGTACATTGTTCCTTCCATTATTTACTCTGTTCTGAAATTACATTGTTAATATGTTTATTGATTTGTTATTGATTGCCTTCCCATATCCTCCAGCATAGAAACTGTAAAGCCATCAACCTTGTTGATCTTGTTCACTGTTTATCCCTAACTCATAAAACAACACCTGATTCATATTAGGGTCCAAGGAAATATTTACAGTAAATAACGTGAAAGTAATATGAGGAACAGAAAGAGAGAGAATGGCTATGGCATAGTAATATGTTGATTATCTGTTCCGGATTTGTTTGATTTTTTTTTTAATTTTGATCCTGTAGCTTAAAATATTTATAATGACTATATTAAAAGATAGAATAATTATAAAACACTGAAAGTCAAAAATGCTGCATTTCATTTGTTAAAGGAGTGTTGATTACCTTATTTTTCATCACAATTACGGTACTGTTTCCTCAAATCAGAATTAGATGGAGTCACTTAATGCCCCAATGATTTTATTCTTGAAGAGAGAGCAATCTCTTCATTTTATGTATTACCATTCATTTATGCTGTTTTTCAATCATTCATTCATTCTTACATTAACAATTTTTGAGTGGTTAGTGTCTGTCATTGTCCTACTAAGTACCATAACAGAAGTAGATCTTTCCTTCCAGGGAATTAGAATCTAGTAGGCAGAGAGGGAAGGAAACCACCATGTACCCATGCAATGTGGCATGAAGGTTGTGTGCAGTGAATACAGGTCATCCATCACCTGACTTTCTAGTGAAGGAAGGTCTAGAGGAGAAAGTTGCACAGCAGGAAGTAGAGGTTAGGTCAGGCTGCAAGGGTCATTAGAATGGTGAATAAGGAAATTCTCCTAGTTGTTATAACTGGGAAGGATATATTTAGGGTGCACAAGAATCATCACAGGAGGACTTTTATGCCTTTTATGTATGCTACAGTAGTGTACATGTAAGAGAAACCAGTTACCCAATGATTTTGAAGCTGCAAGAATGGCCTAGTTACACCATTTGAAGCAAGACCCTACAGGTAGCTCTGCTGGCCTGCTGGCCATGTGGGAAGCAGGGCCTCCCAAGGCTGACAGTGCCTTCTGGTGATAAAAGGGCCACCAACGTCCTTACTTTTATAGATCAGAAACTCAATTTTCTTAGTTCATCCAGCGTACTGGTTAGTTTAGGCTGGCAAAATTCACAGAAGACCAATAATATTCAGTCTAAGTGTAAAAGAATACGTAAGTTGATCCATTTCTTCCTGGGCAGGAGCCCACAAACAGAACAAAAGAATCAGACCTTATTGATAAAGATATTCAAATAAGTTGTCATACTAAATCTAAACAAAAACTTAAGATAATTACGTGCATGGTCAGAGTCAATTCAGAAGACCAAAAATAAGTGCAAATGCATTGTTCTTTGAATCTTCTTTTCTAAATTTTTAAATTGCATTTCTTTTTCTTAACAGATTCTTTAGATTGGAATAAACTTGATTGATTTCAAGTTCTTAAGTTTCTATGAGGATATATGTTTCCCACAATAAAAATGTACATCATAAATGTAGCATTTACTGAATGTGAAAATATCAAGGTGAAATCACCTTGTTGTCAAACTCTTAAGTATCAACTCTATTGATAGCTTATTCGAAATCTTTGCATCTTTTTTTCATATAATATACACATAAACGTATATTTCTTTGTAAGCCTCTTTTTGATTTAATGATAGATCGTCAACACCTAGTGACATTGATTAATATGCATTACATTATGTGTATAACAATGCCCATATCTATATATTCAAACTCTTTTGATAGAAATTCAGGTTATATCTACATTAATTTCCTTTGATTATGAATATTTTTGGAAAGAATAACCTTGAATATATATATATGTGTGTGTGTGTGTGTGTGTGTGTATGTATGTCCTATTTACTTATTTTTTACCACAGGATAAATCCCTAGAAATGGAATTTATGTCAAAGGTATGCATATGTTAAAGATTTAGGATTAAATAGAAACATTATTACTTCCCAAAATTTACCTTTTTAAAATTTTTTTCAGAATTTACCTTTTAAGAAGTAATTTTGCAACATTTTCATCAAAATTATATTAGCATTTTTGTCAATTTTTTTTGATAAGGAGAAAGTATATTTTATTTACATATACAGCTATAGATAGATATCTTTGATTACTAATGAGGCCGAATACCTATTCTTACTAATCCTTTGCTTTTCTCTTTTAACTCTATCCTTCATTACTTTTGCATATTTATATAAAGATGCTAGTCTTTGCAATTTTATTTTTGATTTACTGGATTCTATCAATGCAACCGATACTTACCACCATTGTGTGTCAGGCAGTCTTCTAGCATCTGGGCAAGAGGAAGAAGCAGAAAAAATAAAACAGGGGTGCCTGGGTGGCTCAGTGGGTTAAAGCCTCTGCCTTCAGCTCAGGTCATGATCTCAGGGTCCTGGGATTGAGTCCCACATCAGGCTCTCTGCTCAGCAGGGAGCCTGCTTCCTCCTCTCCCTGCCTGCCTCTCTGCCTACTTGTGATCTCTCTCTCTCTCAAATAAATAAATAAAGTCTTTGAAAAAAAAATTAAAAAAAAAATAAAACAGTGACAACAAAAATGAACAGATAATAAATTAATTAATTAATTTTTTCCTCTACTGGGGGTCAAAAACATGCCAACTATTTTTCCCAACTTTTCCAGTTTTATATTTACAAACCACTTCTTAAGCTAAAAGCTTCTGCAATATACAGTATGATCTGATTCCTATTATTTTTCCTTTTCAGAGAGTGAGCTCACCTCCTAATTCTGGTCCTTCCATTGGATCAATATTAGTTTGTATAAAGTATTGGAATGAATGTCTAAGAAGAAACAACCAAACCGCCTGTAAAGATTCCCACATATTCACAGGGTACCTTTGAGGAGAGCCTGGGTATTGAGGGTTTTCCCTTCCCAAACCCTGGGTGTGCCTTTATTTTCATGACAATATGGAGCGAGCATAGTGCTCTAGGCAAGGAAGGGAAGCATCAGCAGTACCAAGAAGACAGGATGAGTCAGGAAAAATGAGGGAATTTGCTTGTCTTTCTGTGCCTGTTCTGTGCTGTTTGAATCTCACTTGTGAAGACAGGAACTTATTTACAAACAAACAAGAGAAAAAGAAAGATAAAGGAAGTTTCACTCTGATATTCCATCTCGTTAGAAACTTGAGAAATAGGAGAGCCTGCGTGGACAAGAATCTTAGCTAACTTTATCACAGGAGCCCTTTGCAGGCAGACAGAATCGATGGCTTTGCTACCGTTGAGAGCGAACCAGAGTTTCCATCAAGGCACTCTTCAGAACTTCACCACAAATTTAATTTGAATCTGTTATGCTAATAAAGTTTCAATATTTACTCTTCCCAGCCCACATTTTTACTTTACTTTTGATTGCCTCTGCCCTTGCTCTCTCAAACAAGATCTAAACGGGAAGTGTCAGAATATTATAGCAAAAACCATTCAGATTGTTTTTGAATGGAGTACAGATAAGCATCCAAACTTTGGAGGGCCTGTTCTAGCTTTGCATGTCTTTCAGCATCCCTTCAAGAAGCTGTTCCCGGGCTGTGACAAATAGTTCCCATTACTGTAACTCCCAAATATGTCTCAACACCAAGGGGTGTAGAGCAATTGACAACCTTGGGGATAAACAAAGAATTCCTAGTAAACTGTCATCATCAAGGCTGATACTAGGTGGCTGTTATGTCCCCTCCCCTGCTGAGTGATATGCTTTAATGCCTGCATCATTTCATGGGAAAGCCTTTGAAAATTAATCTCATACCAAAGTCAATGTTATTTCTATGTGTAGATTTTTATCATCAACTATTCAAAAACACTAAAAAATATTTTTTTAAGTGGTTGTTTCAAAAAACAACTGAAATTGAAGAATCCTGTCTAGGAATAGTTTTTGCAATTTCTGTTCAAATAAGGTACATGGACAGCCTCTCTTGTGCCTAATTCAAGCTATCTTTTTTTATGGGTCATTTACATATATTGACTTCTTTGTGGATGATTTTCATATTTACATAGTACTTCAGGGAGCTTCAGGTATTTTGCAAATATTAAATCATTTAAAGGTCACTAATCTTAATGGTCCTAAGAAAGAGGTAAGAATTTCTTAAAGCACTTGAGATTCCACTCATGGTTAAACCATTTTCATCATTTCTGGGAACCAATACCCATGACTGCACAGGGTGGAGCAGAGTTTTCTGTAACTGGACCATGCAAACAGGGATCCGTGGGATCTTTGTCGTTACTAAGAGTACAAAAACCTAATGTGGGGTTCATCCATCAGTGTACCCACTCTGTGCTGAGAAAACTGGTTTAAACTGGATACTACTAGAAAAATGTTAGTTCCTGTGTAGGTCAAAGAACCTCTTAATGACCCCTGCCACTTAGATAAACTACCAGAAGTCCCTTCCTAGTACTTTTTGAAGACAGGATTATGATAACCACTTCTAGCCTGTGAGCTGTCTCTGAGGAAGGACTCCAAATAATCATCAAATGAAAACAAATCATCCTCAAATCAAGTGATAACATTTAGCTTTGTACCTTTGAGACCATTCAAGTGTTTTCAAAGCAAAAATATGAGCCTTCTGTGTTTTCCTGCAAAGATTTAAAGCATTAAAACATCTATATGAAAAAGTGAAAGTAACAGTAAATTTTGCCTTGGCTGAAAGGTGATTTAATTATTTTTAAGTTTTCATTCATTCATGCATTCAACATTTCTTTATTCATTCATTGAGCACTAGAGCCAGGAGCTGTTAGATTCTAAGAATGCCAAGAAGCATAATATAAAATCTTCCCCTCTGAGAGTTGGCAGTATAATCTTACTCAAGAAACAGGAAAGAAGCTAGCTAAAATGCAAGTTGATAATTGTTGCAAAGTTTAAAGGAGTAGCACAGAGAACTTAAAGGCTCTGACTTTAATTCCAGTGTCCTTGGGCAAGTCAGTAAATCCCTTATAATGTTTTCCTTCTCTGAATAAACGGGAATAACAAGAGCTTCAACCTCACTATGTGGCTGTCAGAATTAAATGAAATAATATCTGTAGTGCAATTGAGCTGGCATTAGGCAATGCTCAATAATCTTAGCTTTCTTCATTGTTATTTTTGTAGGAGTGAAGTGTTCTTCAGGTACAGAATATGTAGCTACTAAGTCTTCCTAAGGGAATAGAAAAGCACCCAAAGAATACTATAACTTGGTATGAAATCCAACTGTTCACTCATTTTTTGGATATTCAAAAATATTTTTTAAAAAGTCTTATTCGCAGAATAACCCTTTCCTGGTTTTTACCTAATGAAATTCGGAAAAGGAAGCAATCATTGTTGGTTAAAGCAAGCCTTCACTCAATTCTAAGTCTAAAATCACCATTAGGAAAATTTTTTCTTTTTTTTTTTCCCCTGACAAATTCTAATGGGACATTTAATAATTAAGTATATTTACATTAGAAAAATGAAGTTTATACTTCAATCTCTTTCAGAAAAGAACAAATGGAAACATATGCATGGAGTCAACATATCGTCATCAGTTCTAGTTCATTCCTTTGCTGGAGTTTCTTTTGAATTTAAGCTTATATACATTAATGTCCAGCTGCTAGTTAAAATAGGTCTCCTTCAGTCAGATGTTTATAAAAGGAAGTTTACCAGGCTGTCCACAACTCAACATCCAGAAACTTGAGCACACAGTGAGCTACTCCTGTTTATGACATACTTAGAGTAATTGAAGATGATGGTTATGACTTTGACATAGTCATGTATTGAGAATGACTGAATCATATTTTTTTTCATATTTTTAAATGAGAATTATGGAAATATTGATACACAGGAATGTTGAAGGATAGCAATTTCTGTTAGACTTGAATTCTTTTTTACAAGGGTCAGGGACAACTTTGAACCAGCAGAGCTAAGAGAATACTTCCGTTACTATCTGAAGTGCCTCTGTACATCTCACAATATTTCTGAGGTAAGATGCACCCCTCTCGCTTTGGTACCCTGTCTGTCTCTGCACTCATTCAAGGTATTGGCTGCAAGTATCTATTCTTAATTGTGTGTGGAAAGCTGTGTACCTCTCCAATGTCTGCAAAACTCCAACATTATCTGGGCAGTTAATAAAATGAATCTACCTTAACTCTGTATTTATAACCAAAAAAAAATATTTAGCAGCTCTAGGCTATCTGTGGGATTAATATTTCCAAATGTAGGGAAGGCATAAGATTTGTGTAAATCTTTTCTCGGTGGGAAGATTCATTCCTTGTTTAGATTTCTTTTTGTGAAAATAGAACCCTAATTTTTGTACACATATGAAAGCCATGATAAACCCCGGGCAACACCATTAAATACCCCATTGCAACAGGACAACAAAGAGTCTTATGCTCTCATCATGATCTGGGGGTATTATGGGAGTTTGGATTTATATCACACTACTATGCAAGTGTCATGTCACCTGGAATTATTCTATTTCACATGTTTGTCCCTTGTAAATTCTCAACTAGCTCCTCCACCCACAGAATTCAGTCATAATGCTTTTGAGATGTCTATATCAGACGTAAGAATATAATATCGTACATAGTTTAGGTACTGATTGTGAAGATGCTTTGCACAGAAAGACTTCCACAATCATTCGATGATTAGGGAACATCCCAGAAAGCTTCCTGTGAAGATGCAAGTGGAAACATCACTCATCGAGCAGATTCTTTTCAACATCAGTCACATTACTCTGTATTTAAACTTTGTATGATGAATGAAGTATTTGATAAATGTTCCTTTGAGTGGGTAAATGAATATTAAGGGAGAAGCCACAATCCCAACTCCATGGCATATACAACTCAGAGATGACACCTTGAGCCTCCCTTCCAAAGAAAGTCGATTCTTCGGTTTCTGCAGTAGACGATCCAGGAATTTTTCTCAAGCCTTGCCTTTGATAACCCTCTCGTGTCAGACTCTGGATGGCTAGAATTACCTTCTTGTAGGCCGATTCCCAATCATGTGGTCTTATTTCATTATAATTATCATTATAGCCCTGGCTAGAGGGTTCTGCTTAGTTTTCCAGAGTTACAATTCCCTCTTGACTGTGATTAAACTGTCTTTGGATTCATGGGCCTGGAAAATTTGAACAGTCCAATTTAATGAAAAACAATTTTCATAGCCATCTGGCAATGGTCTGAATATTTCTAGAAGTTAACTTTTTGCATATTAAACTTTGAAAAGAAATAATGAAATCAGCTTTCATAATAGCCCACGTGGAGAGAGTCTGCTCTGTATGTTCCCACCAGCCCACTGATTTGTGTATCTATTGTAGTTTCTCAGTACTTTTGCAGAGAAACAGATCATTTATATAAATTATAATCGATGGGGGTCTGAGAGCTGAGCATTTTGGAATAGCCTCTTGGGTAAGTTAGATAGTTAGAGACTAAGAAATTAATCTTATCTGCTTAGATTCTTTCATCAAGGCAAGATTTAAATCAATTAATTATAATTTAGGAAATTTTCAAAGCTAAAAAGCTTTCAGAGTGAAAATCGTGTTTGGGTAATTATGAAGAAAGTTCTTCCTACTTAAAAAGATAGCTTCACAAAATACCATTTTGCAGGTTCTTTAAGTTGTTTATAAACTTTTCATTTTGCTTTTATTTTCTGTCTCAAGAACAATGCCAAAATTGTGAAAACAATTAACCATTTATTGATTATCACATTTGTGCTCTCTAAGAGTAATAACTCAGAGTTTCTCAGAGACAAAGCAGACAATTTTGAATCCTTCAAGCCTGAGTATAGTCTGCAAAACTATTAAGTAACATCTATGCTGGCCTGGAGAAATTTGAAACAAACCAAAACAGAACACCTCCACTGAGCTTAAAACAATTTTTATTTAAATTCTTGGTAGATGGAGCTAATAAATTGTGTCCCCTTGTATATTTAGTTGGGTCTTCTATGAAAAGTCTAGACAAATAAAAATTCTGAAAAACTTTAGTTATCCGAATTATCCTTATTGGCAATTCCTCATTAGATGGTAAAATCAGGTAGAGATGATGTTTGTTTCATAGTCAACCTTGATCCTTATCTCTGCTACTACCATTTCTGCCATTTTTGACATAAGACTGTAAGTCACACCCATATATGGTACTACTCCCTTTCTATACATGTACATGGATAACAATATCAGGAAAAAATTGTGGGTCAAGTAATATAAAGGCACTGGAAGATTCTTCATTCAAATTTTTTAGGGCTTATGTAAACGAAAAGAAATCACTTGCTTTATCACCCAATTCTTGATAACGTTTGTGGAAATGAGTGCATTCTTTGAAGGCCAAATTTATTTTATCACTGTTCTAAAGGCCTAAAGTCAGAGGTATTTGCAAAGCTAAACATTCGCGGGTAGCCAATATCCACAATAATAATGCCGATAAATCTAAATCATAAGGTACATTTGGAATCTTAATTTAAAGTAATACTAATAAAATATGTGATTGAACTGACAAAACATTTGCTGTTTAAGTAAGTAATTAAGCCGATGCAATCAACCGAGAACTGTTTAAAGAGTTAATTGCCTCTCACAAGAGAAAGAAATCTACAGTTTTATACTATTTTATATTATTCCATAGGAACTTTCTTTTTTTTTTTTTTTTCTCGGGTTTTGGCTGATACCAAGCTAGTAATCCTTGAGAAGTGAAATAAGGCCTTATTCTGTCCCTGCTGTTTATCACTTTCCTGAAATCATAATCCTCTCAGTGTCACCATAATCATCTCCACAGGAATTAATTGTGATGTCACAGAAGATTATGACATGAAGTGGGAAGCAAGCAGCAGGATGCTGAGATCTATTAAGAGCAAAGACCTCTTTCTTATAAAAATATATGTGGTACATACAACATGCATTTGTTTAAGAATAAGATCAAATTAAATAAGAGCAAATAAATACCTAAGACAGGCTTCTCTACTCTGAATTTTTTAGACAAATTTGAGGGTCAAATTTAATGATTCATTAAAGTAAAAAAAATTTTGGCAATTATATCAGAAGTGTAATATATACTCTTTCTTTTCCATTATTAACTGGTATGTATCACATATTTAATTGTGTAACAAATATAATGGCACGTCCGTTAGCGGTTGTCAGCCTTAGCTGCATGTTAGAATCACTGGAAGTTGACCAACTCCTGGTGCCCCTGCTCCACGCCAGAGCATCCGACTGAATTGGCCTGGGATGAGGTCTGAGCATCAGGAGTTTTCAAAGCTCCCAGGTGAATTTCAGGGGCCCCGAGTGTCAAGGACCAGCGCTCTGTATCACTGAGCTCGCAGCAGGAAATTGTCATGGGAAACATTTATTTCAACTCTCATGGACTCTTCAGATAGAATTTTTAGAGAGAACCCTATTTTCCAAGTGTGCTTTTATCATCTGAGCATATCTCTATATTGTATCTCAGAATTTAATTAAAAAAGACACATCATTTTATGGAAAATTTAGTGTGAGAAGGTGCTGATGTGTGATCTTGGGACATGAAAGGAAAAACTTGCTAATTACCCAGCAGTAGAGGCAGAGCAGCAAAACAATATGTCATGATACTTCAGGGAAATGAAGACTTTCCTAAGGAGTGGCTTCAGCCCCTCAACGGCAACATTCAGTGGGCTTGCTTTTGAGCACTTGAGGCACACTCACCAGGATCTTCCAGAAATACGTGGAATGCAGGAGGTTTGAGAGGAGAGTTAGGAGGTGAGAGGTTCACCATTTTAGAAATTATACTTAATCACCCTCAGTGTCCACCATATAGGAGCTATTTGGAAATATGGAAAACTCAAAGGAGTGTAAGAAATATTTCCAGTGTCATCCCTCAGTTACAAGTTACAGTTACACGATCCACCAGAGAGCACATATAGGGACGTAATAGGTAAGCCCTCCAGGGCCACAGATGAGCTACAGAGGCCACTGGATAAATGAGAGAAGTTCCCTCCCTCGGGACCCTGTAGCTTCACAGACATAGGGCCTGTGGTTTGAAGTCCAAGTCGCGCCCTAGTCTACTGACTACACAGTACCTAACAGTTTGACCTTTAGGTGCAGACCTGGCAATTAAATTATCTCAGAGCTCCTAACAGAGGAAGAGAGAGACTTTTCAAACCCTTAGAAACTCTGCCCAAGTCTATTCCACTATCCCAGATGCATGCAGAGTGGGGATATTCAGAAAGCCCATTCTGGAGGGTGTGTGTTTCTAGAACAGCCAACTTGATCACTCTCTCCTTTGGAGCCATATTTCCTGCTGATTGTTTGAGCTGCAGTCATCAGGGACTAACTGAGTGAGGCTACTTATGTAGAAATGGATTTATTTTATAATGGATACAGATCAAGCCCGTCTTATCACTGAATGCTAAAATCAGAATTAAATACATGTATTTTTCTAAGTGTACAGGTGGAGGTTTTGGGTTATTTTTTAAGCTAATTTGAAAGGAAGCTGTTCATCAGGACAGTGTATATATTATACACAGAGAGCTGAATTGTTCTCACCAAATTTCAAGGACTTCTGAATTTATGGGCATACATCAAGACCAAAGATGAGGCAGAAATGAGAAGACCAGGGACAACAAAATGCAAGAGGGAAGGCAGCCAGGAGAAGAGCAGCCAGGAGGGGAGGGGTGGTAAAACATGCCTAAGCAGAAGTGGATGAGGATTTTAAAAGCTGGAACATCTTAAATTACATGGGTACATGCTGTTATAATGTACCCAACATAGCTCCATTATTATCCTCAAAATAGGACAAGTAGTTTGCAAGACGCTGTCTTTGTAAATCCTGTTTTGGAGAAATCAAACCAAAAAAAGAAAAGGTTTTTGCTTTCTGAACACGTGCAGGAAGGAAAAATGAGATAGTTAAAAAGTTAAGAAAAAGGAGATTCAGAAACCAATAAAAGTATGAAATTGGAGTTGGCTGTGGCTACAATACAAGCCATAGGTTTGTCTTCTGAGTAAGACAATAGACTCAGGTAAAGCCCTTGACACAACACTTTGCATACAAAGAGCTTACAATAATGATGGTTATCATCACCATTATGATTTTATTAGCGTTAGAGCCAATAGATATTGATGGTTATAAATAATCTCCCGCATTATAGAGATTCATTGAAAAGAATGTGATATTCCAATTTAGACCATCATAGAGGACTTAGCCTCCATTTCGACCTCAGTCAGTCCTCTCTAACTGATGATTAAACTATTCCTTTTAGCTTCTTTCAACTCAGGCAAAAGACCCTGTGGGCAAAGCGGCCCATGAGGGAACCAAAACTACCCCTTCCAGCAATAAAAAGTGCCCTGAGGCCAGCAAGACCCCACCTGATTGACCTCAAGGCAATGATCAACCTGAACTTGACTGCCCATCTGCAAATTCCCACTGACCTTTGTCCCATAGTTTTCTTACTTAAACCTATAAGTATTTTCAGCCCTTTGAGACTTTAGTCCACTATCTTCCCAGTTGCTGGCTCACTGAAAGAAATTTCTTTCTCGTTTCACCACCACTCATCTGGCTGCCTTTGGATTTTGCCAGTGGCAAATGGCCAAACCTGGTCTGCGTGGGATCCCTGAAGCCAGATGCTCTTGCACCCTTGGGCCTTGGTTCCAATAACAGTAAATTCATGGTACACTCTGATTTTCTGGAATATCATGGCTTAATTGGAAGTATACTTAGTATCTCAGACTATTTGGCTGATTCCAAAAGTATTTCAAAAGAAGGTCCTATAGATTTGTTTTGTTCAGCCCCTACTAACCTCCGTTCGCCAAGAGAAATAAAGTTTGATTTCCCTTGAGTCGTGTCGTGCTTGATAACAACAAAATAAACGGTGCAGAAGAAATGGTATAGAAATCTAGATTTCTGAACACACCTATATTTTCCAATTTCAATGTTTTTGCTTACAAGGAATGAAAAAGAGAGATAAAGAAAAGACCTGAAGTGGGGATGGGGTTGGGTCTATGATGCTAATTTGTTCTCCTAGGGACATATCCCTGGTAGGGTGTGCATTCCTCTCTGCACTTTCTGTAGATTTCTTATATTAAACAACTTTTTAAAAGCCTACTTTTTGATATATTAATACAATAAGGATAAATCTACATTTACTACAAAGATAAATTACCCCTAAATCTAATCTAGAAAAAAATGCATTTTTGCTTTCCTAATAACACCAGAAAAAGAGCTAGTGATCAGATTTCTTATTAGTGAAAATAAGCACTTTAATAAACTGCTCGGTATCTCCTAGGTACTGTAAATGGCAGCTGCTATTAGACCTGGTCTCAATAATGTAATAGATAGCCACATAAACCCACATACCTAATGGAGCATAAATTAAATACAGTCTTTGGATGGTTTTACCATATAAATGCAGCTTTTTGAAAAATATTTTAATTTTTTTGTTTAATGGTCTTGCCAGTTTTCTACAGTGGAGAACAGTAAACTTCATCCCTTCTGACCTTTATAAGTTACTCTGCGATGGGGTTCAGGACAGGCCCCCCCAAATACACCACTTTGGCATATTGATCATTTTGAATTAAAATTACATAAGCAACAGCCTATGCAAAAAGGACACTCTCACGATCCTTTGTCCCCCTGAAAAGAGGAAATTAATCTCCCACATGAAGAAGGTACCTTCCCAGTAAGAGTCAGGCAAGTAGATACCCTTCTCCTGCAGGGATGAAAAGTTTGTATAAACAAAACTTGTTACTTCTTTACTAATTTACTACCTCAAGCCCAAACGTCTTTCTTTGCCTTGCCAATTCCTCACAGATCTATTGGTCCTTTGTTTAAAAGGTATAAAAGCTGCCTGCTTCAATCACTTATTTGAGCCTCATATTTCTATGTTTCCATATGTATGAATTAAATTTGTTTTTCTTCTGTTACTCTGTCTTATGTTACTTTAATTATTAGGCCAGCCCCTTCCCCCCCCCAAAAAAATAATGAGAAGAGAAAAAAGAAAAACTTTTCCGCCCTTACAACTATAACTAACAAAATTCTCCATTTTTATCTTATTAATTTTAAAGCAAAAACTCAGTAACAAATTTCTTTAAATAACATCTATGACAGTATGGAAGTAAAGCATAAATCCTAATTCAGGTAGTGTAATCTTTTGTTTCTATATTTAGATAAAAATATATTTAGGTTTAAAAAAGTATTTGCACATTAGTGTATGTAAGAATACATGTGTGTGTGTGTATATGTGTGTGCTTTTGTCTTCCAACATTACTGACATTTAAAGTATCCTGATTAAGGCACAGTTAGTAATAGATTTGAAACCTAAAACAAATCAGAGAATGATCATTAATAATTTGAATAGTGTCTAATTTCCTTGTTCTAATTATTATGCTAATATTTTCTTGTTGCACTTGTAATTATTTTATTACTAATATTCATTTCTTCTATAAATGATTAGAATATATATTTGCTTATAATTATATTTACCCACAGGAACATCATAATAATTAGCTACTCGAAAATCAGATATTTATCACAAGAAACGTCACAGGCATAGCCAAAAATTGTATTTCTTATATGAATAGCATAAAGGCTTTTCAATCAAAACAATTTGTTATCTAATAGTTATTATTAGGGAAGTAAATTTAGATTATCGATCTCTTTAAATCAAGCACCCCTGATATTGACCAACAAAATCTGAAATGTTTGCTTGTAAAACACAGTACTTTTTCTATAATTACAATTTAGTCATGCACTCAATTACCAAATAATGTAACTTATACGATTAAAAATGCACTAACTTAGGGCTCCTGGGTGGTTCAGTGGATTAAACCTCTACCTTCAGCTCAGGTCATGATCTCAGGGTCTTGGGATCAAGTCCTGCTTGGGCTCTCTGCTCAGCAGGGAGCCTGCTTCTTCCTCTCCCTCTGCCTGCCTCTCTGCCTACTTGTGATCTCTCTCTCTCTCTCTCTTTCTGTCAAATAAATAGATAAATAAATCTTTAAAAAAAAAAAGTGCACTAACTTGGAGCTCACTGAACTATTGGGTCAGATAAAGGGAAACATTTCATTACAATTGGATGATGCGTGTCTAAAGGGCTGGGAAAAATGACATTTCCTAGTCTTACTTTAAGAAAGCGAAGTCTAAGAGGAGATTTTCCTTCGGGCTACCAGAAGTTTATTAACTAAATGTTGACTTGGATTGTTTTTTTTGGTTTGCTGTGCTATAATCTATCTTCCCTAATGAGTTCATAACTATTTTGCTACGGTTAATAATCTCCTTCTGTTTCTCCTGACATATGCTGACACACCCAGACACACATAGCTAGAGTCCATTAGTCTTCATGGTCAAATATGAGTATTGTAGTACAAGTAATACATGGATATGCAGATTCATAACTAATTCATTACATAGGCGTTACTAAGTTCATTTCCTAATTTGGAAAGCTGGAAATCGGGCATCTTTCCATACTTGTTCGTAATAGCCTGTAGTTATCAAATGTGGTGACCTGACTCTTCCCTCTACCATGACAGGTGGAGTCATGGAGCTCTGTCCCATATTCTCTGTGACACCACTTGTGACCTGAAAGTATCTAGTTGGCTAAAGGTAATGATTTTTTCAAAGCAAAAATGTCCATTTTGAGCTCATGTATTAGGTTATTCACGGTGACTTTGTAATGTAACAAATGTTTAAATTTCAAACAAAAATTTATACTTATGGACATAAAAAGAACAGCAGATCAACAGTAGCATTGTATTTAATTACACATTTCCTAAGAGAGGAAGAGAGGGACAGAGAAAGGGAGAAATCCTATAAACATACATGAAAATTATCAGATACAACCTTTTTTCCCCATTTACCCTGGAATCTTCCATGGTTACCACTCCTAACTGGCTTCCTTCGCCCAGTCATCTGTCATTCCACAGACCATTCTGTGAACCCAACCAAGTGATAAAGTTTATGAGTCTTGGATTCTTACTCTGAAAAGCCTGTGTCTCACCAGGTGGTCCTTTGCAACTCCAAACTCCTATGAGCTGGCTGTAGAACCAACACTAGGAAATCCCAGGGTTATGATATTTCTACCTTGCCAACAAGTTTTTCAATTCCAGGGGTCACATTACTTTTCAATTCTGTTAAATCTATTAGCTTTATGGGAGTATTGCCTGATGTGGTGCTGAATGTTCTGCCTTTGGCGTTCCAGGAACAGAGAAGGGAAATTAGCTTCTGCTTTAGCTGAATTCCACTTCTGTGCAGCTAGGAAACTATGGCTCACATTAGAAGCAAAATGGATATTTAATTTAGACTATAATATAGTCCTAAATTCCCTGTGATGCTTTCCATTTCCATTCTTTCCCCCTCGGATGAACTGACATAAGTTTCATTTTTAGAATGAAAAGCAAAGAACATATTCAGTTTAGGCTGTCACAGCACAGAGACAAAAATGTAATTCAGAATTATCTTCCTTTAGAATAAGCCTTTGAATTGACAGTGCAGTATTGCATGCTACATAATACACGCTTTTTATGAGCATTAATATACTACCTTACAACCTTGACAATTTATGCTGACATTTTGCATTAACATTGCAGTTAACTATTTGATGATACCAGGCTGCTGGAATAAGAGTTTTTAAATGGCCGATTTTTTTTCCCTGAAGTACTAACACAAGGAACAATAATTTGCCCTCTGTGTTATTTATGATATTTCAGGATCTTTTCCTAAACACCCAAAAGCATGATTTTATTAGCATTTACATTTGGTGAACAAGTACTGCAATATAGATTCATTTTTCTCTTTGACACCCCAAATGCAACATGGGTACATTTATTAATCAAATATTTACACATGCTAGCAGAACCTTTTTGTGGATTTGTCTAAGCTCTATGCTTTTTTGATTCTTACCTCGAATAAGAAGCTTGTTTTTGATTGACAATAAATAATCTTATTTAAAATTTTCTGTTAGAAAGTCATATTTTATGTACACAGCATGATACAAAAGAAATGGCAGGTAAGTTAGCCGGCAACTCCAGGCCATGTCTTTGACTTGATTTAAGATGATGATTTTCCTCAAAGCAAAAATGCCAATTTTGATCTCATGTATTTTGTCGTCCATGCTGACTGCATTTCAACAAAATTTTGAATTTCAAGCAAAAATTTAGGTTTGTAAATATAAAATGTAGCAGCAGAAGATGACCAGTGATTTGAACAGAATTAAACGTTTCCCAAGAGAGAAAAAGAGGGAACAAGAAAGGAAAGAGCCTGATAAACTATAAAAATATTTCAAGGAAGTAGGCTCATTCACAGCAACTCAAACCAAAACAAAAAACACAGACGCCAAGCTTTCTTATTCAGCATTGATTTTCTAAAGCATCATCCCTTCCTCATGCATCAGTTTACTTCTTCCAAACAAGAGCTGCTAATATTTCCATTCTTTTTTCAATTGCCTACAGACAATTTTGCAATTGTTTCCAATTAAAAAAAAAAGAGTCCATTCCATTTTTATGCCAGAAGATACTGTCACAGAAGCACTTCCCAGTTTTAGCTTTAAAACATTTTTTTTAATTGTTTGCTCAGAAAACTGTGGTTCAAAACTGGCATTTTTGTTGTTGTTGTTCTATTAAAACCTTACAGGTATTTTGTCTTTTGAAAAAATTTTTAAAAGATTTTATTTATTTATTTGACAGAGAGAGAGATCACAAGTAGGCAGAGAGGCAGGCAGAGAAAGAGGGGGAAGCAGACTCCCTGCTGAGCTCAATCCCAGGACCTGAGATCATGACCTGAGCCAAAGGCAGAGGCTTTAACCCACTGAGCCACCCAGGCATCCCTGAACATTCTTTAAAAAAGCACTCACTACAGGTTATGGAGTAGACATCCAGGAGCACCTCAGTGTCTAGTGAGAAAGCGCTATTGAAAGACCGCCAAGCCCTCCCTGTTTCTATGCCCCAACACTTGCAACTAGAGACCTGATTTTAGCAATATCACCATTAAATTCTTAGATATACCCTACATGTATTGCGAGTGGGCAGTAGGGGAATTTTTTAAATTTACACTCAATTAGCCAACACACAGTATATCGTTAGTTTCAGATGTAGTGCTCAATAATTTATCAGTTGAGTATAACACCCAGTGCAGCTTCGGGGAATTATAACCAAACCAACATGAGTCTGCTCTTTGGTGAGTCACAGGTAGAAACTTTGAGGTAAATTGTTGCAGCAAACAAGGAGATCATGAGGAATAACTTCCAAAGCCATGACTTCCCAAACAAGGGGAAATGGGTTCCTTTTGGGTTAGGATGAATATTTAGATAGGGAAGGCTTGTCATCCTACGTAGAAGAGTGCCTAGAGTCATTCATGTGCCCTAAGGAAACATGTCTTTACATACAGAGCATGCTACGTAGGAGGATGTGCTCCCCCTTGGGCAGAGATTTTAATATTATAATGAGGGGCGCCTGGGTGGCTCAGTGGGTTAATGCCTCTGCTTTCGGCTCAGGTCATGATCTCAGGGTCCTGGGATCGAGGCCCGCATCGGGCTCCCTGCTCAGCGGGGAGCCTGCTTCCCCCTCTCTCTCTCTGCCTGCCTCTCTGCCTCCTTGTGATCTCTCTCCCTCTGTGAAATAAATAAATAAAATCTTTAAAAAAAAAAAAAAAAAAAATATTATAATGAGGTAAAGGTAATTGTCAGTCATTCCAGGGGTCACTTCATGGTGCTTCTGCACAGGTGTCAGTCCCGGGTTGAGTGCAAACTGGTCTAGGTGCTCTGAGCCACCTGAGCTCTTTCTCCAGGCAGTCATAACTGCTTGAGGGGTAGGTTTGATTTCCAGCATGGGATGCTATGCACATAGGGTTCTTTGCCTGAAGAGATAAGCTGGAAAGAAGAGCTTAAGGGAAAATGTGAGCCAAAGATCAGTGGGTAGAAGTGGATAAGTCACAAAGGTCAGGTTCTGAGGTCTAGCTGAAGACGGAATGAACGGCAAAATTCTCAAAATGTGAAATTATAAGAAGATAACCAGCATCCGTGGTTGTTTTTAGACACAACTATAGGAGAGACAGAGAAATAGAGAAGGAGAAGACCATGACAGCAATCAGAAGGAAGGGAGAGGGAGGAGGAAAAAAAGAAGGAAAGCAGACAAGAGAGTGAAAGGAAGGGAGATTCTCTTCCTGAAACAATGAAGAGCCTCTGACAGTGCTTCTTACCCTATTTTTGGACAGGAATTTTGTTTGCTTGTTTGCTCGTTTTCACCCTGAAAATAATTTACTCACTTTCCAGAAAATAAATATCCTTTCTTATAAAAGCATTGATAAAAAAAGTTCTCTTTCCACAAGCTTTCCAAGTTGGCACACTCCAATTTAAAAAGAATAATTAAGAACACTGAATTTGATTTACATGATCTTCTTGTAAAAGTCACTGCTGCGCCATGTTGACATTGCCTGCCGCACCCTAGAAACCTGATAATTCTTCTTCTTCTTCTACCTTTTTTTTTTTTTTGAGATTTTGTTTATTTCTTTGGAAGAGAGAAAGAGAGCATGAGTGGGGCAGAGGGAGAGGGAGAGGCAGTGTCCCTCTTGGGCGTCCCACTGAGCAGGGAGCCTGAGGTGGGACTCCATCCCAGGATGCTCGATCCCAGGACGATCATGACATGAGCCAAAGGCAGACGCTTAACCAACTGAGCCACCCAGGAGCTCTCCTTTTTTTCCTAAAGATTTTATTTATTTATTTGAGAGAGACAGTGAGAACATGAATTGGAGGGGGTGGGGGAAGTGTGGGCAGAGGGAGAGTAGAAACTCCAGAAATATTCCCCTAATCAACTAACGGAAGGGTGTGCTCCTGAAGGAGGAGCAGATGCAGCAATTTGGTTTGCTCTTAGACTTTGCAGTACTTCTAAATATTTGGCATATTACAATAGATCTTCCTCTGTCACCTCACAACCCTGCAAGGTTAACTGCAATTACCATGTTCACCTCAGTACCCTTTTCCTGCCTTAATGATTTTTCACTGAAGACCAAAACAGAAGTCTTCAAAATATTTTGCTTTCATTCTCCCTCAAAGAGCTATTTCCAATTACAAATATTTCATCATAATTTTAGAAGTTTATTTTTGGCTAATAGTAGATAAGGATACTAAATATTTTGTAAGATGAAATAGGGATTCACTGTAATTGGAATGGTTCATACTTTGATGAAATGGGTTTTAAACACCTATTGAATATTACACACCCAATCCTAAAGAATCATGTACATTTTTAATCCTTGGAATTTATTTAATATATGTTGAGAAATCTGGTCATCTTAGACAAAAATTTAGTTAGGTTTAAGAGAATCAGTTTCAGTTATCTCTAATGCATAGACCTCTTGAATTCAGAATGTGCAAGGAAATATGGGAAGACCAGTAAGTTTAAATCATATCCATGAACCATTAAAGGAGTTTCTACAAAACCAACATATTTAATCCCTTTGTTCCATAACTAAGGTTAGGGTTATGCCTTTCTTTGCTGAAATGAGGGAAGGATTAATAAGGTCATGATCTAAATCTCTTAGACAGCTTTAGAAACAGACTCCATGGGAATTAAGGACCTGGAATTTGAGGATCTTGAAACAGATTCCTGTAGGACTATTTCTGTGGGGTACCACTGGGAAAGTCTTTATGTACCTAGCAGTCTTCCTCCAGAAAGACTGATCATCTCAATACAAAACTCAAGACTTGAAACCTGACAGACAAGACTTCCCTTGATCTGGCTCTGCCTACCTTTTCGTCAATCCTTCTCATCATCCCCCTCCCCCCCAGAAGCCTAAGCTGGAGTTCTTCAAGTACCATGCCATTTCACAGAGTAATCTCTTAGATCTCATCTTTCACTGGATGGGTACAATATCTTCATATGTACACACCTGCACATTAGATTAGCATTAAATATACAATTCTCATGATTGTAGTTTTAAATTCAATTTACCAGAAATTACTGAAATCCTGTGCATGAGGGTGGGGGATAAATTCACATTTGGCCTCACCTTGTTTTTGTGGCATATTTCATTCCCATCCTAAGTCCTATAATCACCACCAGCCCCAAATTATTAGACATCAAAATGATGGATCCTTGGAAATAACAAGTTCTGAATTTTCTACCGTCTGGGCGTTATTCAAAGTTAGGCTTTAACGGGTAAAATGTCAACTCTGCCCACGCAGCACTTACATGCCATGGATTATCTCGCAGATTTAAGCGCTACTGGCTCCCCGTTTTCTGGAGGGCCGACATACATGGTCTGCATGATTGGCCTGCTGCAGCCGGCTCCCAACCGCGGCAAACGACTGCTATTTCTCTGCTAAAACACAAGAGGGAGGTGGCGAGGGACAGGAGGGATGGAACGCCCTGAACTTCAGTGGTGGTGGTGCGGGAGTGATGGTTTATTTTCACACTACAGCTTAAACTTTTTCTTCCTCAGTCGTAGACAAGTTTTATTTTTTAGGTAAAATTGTAAATAGTTGGAAATGTTATAGCTAATAGGATCGATAGACAGATGAGAGAGTATATCAGCATCACTGAAGGAAAAAATGTAGTGTGTTAGCTGACTCACTGATGGCCAAGTGCCACAAAGCTTGCACAGGGGACCATTTCTCTGAAAAATGTGAAAAGTCTCCTCACATGGGCACATCAACAAGAATGGAAAAGCGTATTTTTTTTTCCTCCTGCACGGGGATACCAGGAAATCTACAAATGCAACACACATGTAGGTGGCAGATGTTTTAATGATAGTTTAGAAGGATGGGATATGAAAAAAAATACGTGGATCACTCAAGGTGATCAAATAGTCTTTCTCCTTTGATTCCCTATGGCTATCATGTGACAGGTTGATTTTTACACCAAATGAAAATACAGTAGACTAATAAATAAAATATGGTAAGCACCACCTCCATACCATCATAATCCCCCCTCCTGAAAGAAACATCATTACCTATCATCTGATAGGTAGGAGATTAGGTGTATCTCCCTTCAGATATTTTTCCAATGCATTTTCATGCACATGTATGTACCTTTCTAAAAGAATATCATTGGGTAACTTTTAACTTAAATTTTCTTGTGATGTGCGTTAAATAGTTCCCTTACTATATAACTAATAGCAGTTGGTCTATCTTATTCTTTAAAAGTGCCATACAGTATATGGTCATCCGAGTATTCCACAGTTAAATTAAATGATTTCACAGTCATGGGTATTTAGATTTTTTTTCAACTTTCACTATTAAAAACTACGATGCAGTTTAGGTTTTTATATATGTTTTGTGTCTTGTGTATACATTTGAAAGTAGCTATTCAAAAATGGCAGCTTTTAGGCCAGGAGCATTTTTAGCATTATGATTACCTTAAAAGATTCTGCCAAATCTCCCCTACTCACCTCGATTGTTGAATAAATTTGGCAGAGGGGAAGCATGCAGGCCTGCCTAAACTTCCCAACTTGAAATGTGATATTTTGCTGGTTTTGATTTGCATTTATCTAGATACTGCAGTCTGTTTTTCTTGGGTCCTTGGGCATATTTACATCCTTTTCGGTAAATTGCCTCTTCGTAAAAATTATTCATCTATTCATCTTTCTATTGGCTTGCTTGTATTTTCTTGATTTGGGGGATGTCTTTTTGTATGCCAGAGAGTAAGGTTGAGAGTCATTTTATTATTAATGTGTTTTTCTAGTACACTGCTTACCTTTACTCTAGCTAACTTGTCTTTTGTCTTATGGAAGTTTAAAATTTTTAGTATGGTGAATTTATGGCTCCTTTAACTTATGATGTTTGTTTTATGTATTTTATATACAAAGACTTTTTTCCTAAAAGTCATAAACATATTTTATCATATTTTAAGAATATATTTATGGTTTAGCTATTTATGTTTTTATTCCATCTGGAATTTGAGTGAAGGGGGTAAGTATATAATTTTGTTTTCATATGAATATCAAACTTTCCTGGCAATATTTATAGAGTAATCCACTGTTTCTTCACAGTTTGAGATACCCTTTACCCACTGTACAAATTCCTATACATACAGGTCTATTTCTGCACTATGTGTTCTGGTCAATTAATCTCTTTGTCCATTTCTGTACAATACCACACTGACTGAATTTATATAACAAATACTCAGGGATGTGATAAGGGGATCTCTCTCCCTCTTCCTTTGATCCTCTCATATTCTCATAATCATTTGGCACGTAAAAACAGTGACAACATCATAAACATTTTTGAATTATTTTGCCAAGTTCTATGAATAATGTTTGGGAATTGATTAATAAGAGCATTGTAATTGCTGTTATCCATCTTCTCCTTCATGACCACAGTCTTACCCCACTAATTCAGTTCTTCAAAAAATTTCCTTCAGTTAAGTTATAAAAAGTTGTGTCCTTTTTTATTGTGTTTGTACCAACTCCTAGGTACTTTATAGTCTTGTTACCTGATAAAAGGGATGTTTTTTTTTCTGCTCCTTTTTGCGATTGGTAGGTTTATTTAATAAATAGTTTTGATTTCTATGATCTAATTTTTAACTAGCCCCCTTGCTGATTCGTTGTTGATTTGCTCGGATTTCCTAGGGAGACAATTATACCACCTGAAATAAACATACCAGTTTTATACCTTCTTTTAGTCTTTAAAACCACATCAGTTTCTCCTCTGATTCAGTTGGCTGGGAAGTCCAGTACTGTTCTGAATGGTTACTGTGGTAAATTTGACTGTGTCTTATTTCTTATATTGATAAAATGATTTTAGATAAAATAATGTGCCAGATGTTTTCTATTAAGGATGCCCCCTTACTTCATAGTTCCTATGGTATTTTTTGGATTTAGTTTTACCATGACTATTTAACTTCAGCTAAAACTTATTCGGCTTGCACTGGGATCATATTTTCCCCTTGGATTTATTAATATAAAGAATTATATTCTTATATGTATATATGTAGAATGCATGTATGTAGAGTGCATATATATATATATATATATGCATTTTGCTATTATAACATCTTTTTATTACTGGGGATACACCCTACTTTGCTACTATGAACTACTCTTTTACTACTTGCTTTATTATTATTTTATTTAGGAGATATTCTTACTGTCTCCTTTTATTGTGTTATCCTAATTTTGTGTTGCTACCACAGTTCACAGTGTTACTAGTGTATTGCAGGAGCTAACTTGGTGGGAGCAGAATTATAAAATGGCTCAGAGGTGATGGTTGTGCAGAGCCCGTAACTTGCCAAGCTACTATTATTTAGAGGCAGCTTGCTTGCTTAGTGCAGCCTCATGTCAAAGCCGTCCTCCACTGCTGGTCGCCAAGACAGGGGAGAAGGAAAAGTGGCCAGTTCCTCTTGCTCCTCTCCTTTCTCTAACTCCACTTCCTCCAGTTGGCCCCTCTTTTGGGCCCCTCCAGAGTCAGACCTAGGAAGTAGCAAGGATTAGAGGAAAAGCACAAAGTCTGATATGACTCTTTTGCTCATTATCATCTGGTTTGGGGACCACCTGTGTGATAGATGGCCGAGTTCTGCTTTTCTCTTGTGCTGTGCTTTTGTCGTCTGTTGGAGGTGCACAGTATTTGGAAGCCACACGGGTGTCATCTGCCTTCTTCTGGCTGGTTTCTTAGGACCTGAAAGCTTCTATTTTCCATTCATTTTTCCTCCCCAGCCTCTTCCACTTACGGGTTCCTCAGATGTCTTGATGGTCTGCTTGAACGTGAATAATTTCAGGCTGGGTAAGTCTTGGCACTAGGTCTTGGGTCCACTCAACCCACAGAGAAACTCAAGAGTCCTTCTCCCACTAATTTTCAGAAGCAGGTTCCAGTGTCCTGAGTTCTGCGCCATGCAGTCTGCTCACCTCAAGTTTCTCAAAGGTGACTGAAGCTCTTCCCTGCCAGGGAAGGACTGGGGCTCCACAGTACACTATCACCTCTCTCTAGAGCAGTTCTTACTGGGGAACACATCTGATCCATCTACTTCCCCGCATTTTGAAGGCTTCAAGGTGGGCAATGAGCTAAATCTTCCACGAGTTTTCACGGTATCTTTTTTTTTTTTTTAAAGATTTTATTTATTCATTTGACACACAGAGAGAGATTACAAGTAGGCAGAGAGGCAGGCAGAGAGAGAGGAGAGAGGAGGAAGCAGGCTCCCCACTGAGCAGAGAGCCCAATGTGGGCCTCGATCCCAGGACCCTGGGATCATGACCTGAGCCAAAGGCAGCGGCTTTAACCCACTGAGCCACCCAGGCGCCCGAGTTTTCACGGTATCTCAGCATGTTCTGCAGTGATAGTCTGGCAACTACTGCTCTCCAGCTTCATGGTCTCTGTTGAAGTTCCCAGACACCAGGAAAGCTGTCTTTCTGCATGCCTTGCAAAATGATTTGGAGCGCTTCCCACCTTTTTTCTGTGTTCTAAACAGTTTTTATAAGGTAGGAGTTAGTTGTTCCTTGAGAGCTTGAGATCATTTGTTCTTGAAACATCTGTGTCTGCTTACGTTTAAGAGGTAGAGTTTTTATTACTGTTTTAATGCATCCTATAGTTTTTGTCTATTCAGGTTTTCTATTTTGAGATGATTTTGTGAATTTATAGCAAGGGGCCATAAATTTTCTACAAATTGTATTTGCCTGCATAAAAATTTTTCTTTTTTTTACAGTTGTAATTTCCCATGAATGTCTTCTTTAAACTAAAAATTATTTAGAACTTGATATAACACGTACGCACATATTTAGCTACCTATGATTATTGATCTTTAGGTGTACTGCATAATAGCCATTGAATGTGGCCAGTATAAAATCAACTTTGTAGTGGTTTAATACTTGATTATTTTTGTATCTTTCTTTTTGAAAAAAAAATTATTTATTTGAGAGAGAGAGAAAGAGAGTGAGAGCGAGAAAGCATGAATAGACGGAGGGACGGAGGGAGAAGCAGACTCTGTTGAGCGGGAAGCCTGATGTGGGGCTAGATCCCAAGATCCCGGGGTCATGACCTAAGCCAAAGGCAAACGGTTAACCAACTGAGCTACCCAGACACCCCTGTATGTTTCATCTGCTTAAAAAATAGTGTTTTTACTATGTTTTAGCATGTAGAAAGTTTGCTGTATCTTTATTAGATACGGTTTTGCATTATGGTAATGAAATCTTCTTCAAGCTTTAATTTTTGCTTTATCACTCTACGTATTTTGATACCGGTGTATTTAATTATCCTCTTGACTGTTCGCCATTGCCCCTTTCATTTCTCTTGTTCCTTGTGGGTTCATATTTTGTCTTGTTAGAATTAATCGTCCAATAACATTTTTTTTATTGTGGTAAAAGATATGTAACATAAATCTTGCCATCTTAACTCTGTGATTCAGTAGCATTAATTGCATTCATGATGTTGTGCAACCATAACCACTCTCTGTTTCCAAGCACAGTTTTAGGTAGAATCTGTGTAGGCTACATTTCAGAATCCTCCCATGTCTGAAACGTCTTCCTATCATCAAGTCCGTAGTTACTGTAGATTGGTTTGAAGCTATTCTTGTTCAAAAGTTTAAATCTGTTGGCAAATTCAACCAGGAGCTATGCTCTCAAATTGACCAGCCCCTTGGAACCCACGGGTCAGAGCAGTCGGCCATGGCAGTGTGTCAGGGCTCACCTGGTCACCTCCTAAGTTAGCGGCTGTGATAGATCACTTGGTAACATGGTCTCTCCTCTTCTGTTTCGGGTTGGTCTCAGCCTGTAGGTAGTGACACTTTTGGCTAGAAAGTCCTGTTCTACTTGTGTTGAGCCCCCATTGACATTTTTCCAGCTGGAGCCAATGTTGTAGCTGGACCAGACCTTGTCATTCTTTTTTTTTTTTTAATAGATTTTATTTATTTATTTGACAGAGAGAGAAAGATTACAAGTAGGCAGAGAGGCAGGCAGAAGGAGAAGGGGAAGCAGGCTCTCCGTTGAGCAGGGAGCCTGATGTGGGACTCAATCCCAGGACCCTGAGATCATGACTTGAGCCGAAGGCAGAGGCTTTAACCCACTGAGCCACCCAGGCGCCCAGACCTTGTCATTCTTATTATGATTGCATGGCACAGCTAAGCAACGACCACCTGGGAACTTTGGAAAGATAAGGTTTATTACTCACAAATCCTGGAGGATACATGGGGCACCTGAGGCCATACTTCAAGTTTGTGGGGAGAGAGACAGAGAGCATAGACCTGGAGTTCTACCTCTCTTGGGTCAAGAGGGGGGTGCTTAGGTTTTGTGGGTTCATTCCATTGGTGAATTTAAAACATAAGAGTGAGAATTAAAGCACAGGAAGGAGAAAGCATGGTCACTCAAAACGTCAGTGATTTAGGTCAGGCAGACTTTCAAAAAGGACAGTTTCGTGGGTGTGGTGAGCTTGGGTCTGTATCAAATTGTGTAACTGGCAAAGTGTTTATTGGAGAGAGAACTATTTCTTTGAAATGGATGCCTCCACTTGGAAGCATAATGTCAGGCACTTACATAGTAATAATAATAAAAAAACCCCTAATTGTCAGGTAGTTACATTACATCTTCTATGGACATTAATATCATCATGGGGGCCCCACCCTGATGACTTCTCTAAATGTAATTACTCCCCAAAAACCTAACTTCCAAATATCATCACATTGGGATTGAGACTTCAATTTGTGGATTTTAAGGGGAAATGGTCTATAGCAGCCAAGAACTCAGTCTCATTAATTTGTAGAGGATTTTTTCCCCTGTCTTTCTCTGTCTGGAAATTTTTAGTTTTCTATTTTCTTTGGTAGTTTTACATTTAATAGGTGTGTCTCTATGTGTTTGTTCCATTATTCTTGGCACGAGAGGATCTTTTTTTGGATAATTCATGTATTTCATCAGTTCAAGAAAATCTCTTCCTTTATTTTGTTGGATGTGTTCTCTCCTTACCCTTTTCTTTGTTTTCTCCTGGAACATGGTAGATGCTTAGAATTTCTAGAACAATCCTTCATTCTCTTCCATAATCTTTATTTTACTTATCCTGTTATTAAGATGTTATTTTAGTTTAGATCTTAGTAAGATGTTATTTTATTTTACTTATCCTGTTACTCATCAGGAGTTATATTTTGTGTCTCCCTGTTTGTAAAGATTTTCTAATGTATCCTTCTTAGTTCTTTTTTCTGCTTTTCAATTTTCATAATTCAAATTTTTGGTCACCAGTTGATTCTTTTGTATGAACGCAGTGTCCTTTCACATTTTTCTGATACTATGAAATTCATGAAATGTTAACTTGTGCTACCTTTTCACTTTTTACTATGTTTCCTCATTTTTCTTTATGATCATCTTACTTTTATTGAATCTTTTTAATTTTCAGGGTGCGATTTTCCTTAAATGCTTGGCAATTTATGGGTCGTATGCTCATCTTGGTAGTTGAAGTTCCCTGTCTTACCAAATAGTGCATCTCCTTGCTCAGAGAATGTTTGTGAGGAAGAGGTATGCTCATTGGGCTGTTCATCACTTGGTACTTTGTCTTCATAAAGAGATTGGTAGGAAGAACATGATAGTTGGCAAGTTATTTCACCTGTTTATCTTTTGGATATGAATGTTCCCATTTCTTATTTGCACTCATCAGTATTAAGTACACTGCCCTGCTTACCAGGATTCACCACTCACCCTGGGAGCTACACACAACTGCCATTGCCTAGTGGCAAAAGACCACGTCAGTGTGTGTTGAGAGATGTTGCAAGGGTGTAAATTTACTTTCTATGAAACCTCAATTAATCACCCTAAAAATTGCACATCCATTACTTTGTAACTGGAATCCATCTGTCAGGAGTGGTAAATCTCTTTTTCTTATACTATTTGGCAGCAATATTTTCTTATGTATACTTGAACTGAGGTTTCCTTATTTGGTTCTGGCCCTGCTGGCTTTCTGCCTTTTAGGATTTTCTAAAGTTTTCTTATCCTCAAGTATTCCTCTTGTTGTTTTCCAAGGTGATTATTGATTTTTTAAACCATGTCTTTATTGAGTCTAGGGACTTTAGAGAAAATGGATAAACTATAGTTCATGCTCTGCAGGCATCATATTGAAACCCTTGTAAGCCGTTAAAATTTTGCTGACTTTAGCTATAAATCCAAGGCCATATATATATATATATATACACACACACACACACATATATATACTTTTCAGTAATCAATGTCTAGTATGTTAGTGTACTACTAAATATCATACATCTTTGTTATATCAGAACTATGGGAATAAACACCAGATAATAACAGTAAAAACTGGATGCTAATGCACTATAAAAATCTACAAATTCTGGAGTCTTATTTCTGATTTGCCATTTTCTGTCTTCCTGGGAGGTAATTCTAAGAAAAATCTAAGCTTCAAGTGTATTTTATACCACTTTAATAAAAATCTGCTGAGAGCTTATTTTAGGAAATTGAATGGAGAAGTGAATAGTATTAATTCCGGACCAACAATACCTATTACATTTCCAAGTTAGTGTTCAGAAAAAAAATTAATAAATAAATATAATAGAATGAAATGAATTTGAAACATATTATTTTGGGAATCCTTAGTTCTTACTTCTTCTACCCTTCTGATGCCCAGAAATAGTTACGCTGGAGATACATTGCCAAGACAGTTAAAAAACAAACAAAAAACAAAAAGTTTATCAAGAATCAGGAACTTCTGAAATAAGAGACTAAATAAATAAATAAGTTAATAAATAAAACCAGCTGTGACTAAGATAAATTAAAAAAAAAAAACAGCCAAACCAAATAGTGGAGGTAAAAATGGCTTTCCAGAATCCCTATGAATCTGAGATACGCAAACAACGAAAAGCATAAGATGAAAGATTTTTGAATATCTCCAAATCTACTATTCTAAAGATGGGGAGCAGATATGGATTCACTTAATTGTAGTTAAAAGCATAGAATATTAGTAAAAATACTTTCTTGTCTTTACTGGATTTCTGACAAGTTTCACCTATTCTGTTGTTTATTATAAACTCTCCCCTTTCAAGCCTATAGGGGTAACTACACCTGGTTTACCTAACAAGCAGGGTCTTATAAAATTTACATAATATGGTATAAAGCAAAGACTTGTAATATACTTAGCACTCCTAAAAAAGATAGTAAAATAAGCCATTGAAAGATGGAGAAATTAAATGTGAATAGTGCTGGAACAAATTTTGGTATTTCAATCTGCTATTAATATAAAAAGAAATCTTTTAATCGTCCTTTGAAATAATCAGGCAGCTATCCCAATCTTAATAGTTAGTAGATAGGAGACTGGTGCTTTATATTGGGTTTTATCTATAAAGAAAGACCATTTTGGGGGCGACTAGGTGGCTCAGTTTAGCATCCAAATCTTTTTTTTTTTTAAGATTTTATTTTATTTATTTGACACAGAGAGAGAGAGAGATCACAAGTAGGCTGAGAGGCAAGCAGAGAGAGAGGAGGAAGCAGGCTCCCTGCCGAGCAGGGAGCCCGATGTGGGGCTCAATCCTAGGACCCTGAGATCATGACCTGAGCCGAAGGCAGAGGCTTTAACCCACTGAGCCACCCAGGCACCCCCAAGCATCTGAATCTTGATTTCTGCTCAGGTTGTGATTTCAGGGAGGTAAGATCAGGTCCCTGTTGGGCTCTGTGTTGGGTGTGGAACCTGCTTGAGATTCTCTCTCTACCCCTTCCTCTAGGCCCCCAGTGTTCTTTATTTAAAAAAAAAAAAGAATAGTATTTTTTTAGGGGCAGGGAATGCAACTGAGTGAAATAGTTAGTGGTGAATGGTTGTTTGATTAAATCTCTGAACCAGAAAATTTTATGGCATTTTTAAGATTTTATCTATTTATTTGAGAGAGAGAATGAAAGAGGGAGAGAGAGCATGAGAGGGGGGAGGCTCAGAGGGAGAAGCAGACTCCCCCTTGAGCAGGAAGCCTGAGGAGGGACTCGATCCTAGGACTCCAGAATCATGACCTGAGCTGAAGGCAGTCACTTAACCCACTGAGCCACCCAGTGCCCCAATTTTCCTGCATTGTAAAAGAAAACTGTTCAGTTCTTACAGGCCTTTCCAGCAACAGTCTGCTCCAGGAATTGCAAGTATTTAGGGATGATATAAAACTTCTGTAAACACTAAAAACAAGATAAAGCAAAACAAAAAAACTAGACAAAAACACTTGACATGGAATCAAAAGATAACTTCATCAAATTCACGGCTGAACTTTTCCACCCATCAGTTTTTCATGGTTGCTTATAGGTGTAGTTTTAGACTGGCCACTGGAAGTTTCCCAACAGATTTAATTTGAAGGATACAAGTTCTGTTAAGTGTTTCATCTATATCATTGAAGAGCTTGTGTGTAATTGTGTGTTGGTGTGCACTTGTACACACCCACGCATATTCCTGGCTATGTGTGAGAGGTGATGACACTGGTTCTGGTGGATTTCCCCTCTAGTAATTTCAAAAGTACACAGGAATGACCTGAATATATGTACAGCTTGATTGTAAAGTCACCCATTCTGATCCTCATGTCATCGTAGTAACCATTTCAAAGTTATAACTTTATAGAGTGAAGTGCAGAAAATAATCTTAGCAGAAATTCATATATATATATATAATATTCAAGACTTACTCAAGTGGTTAGACCACCTCCTGAGACAACCTCCTATATTCCTATAGGCTTTGAAATAGATAAGGCTTTGAGTACTACAAAACAGCCCACCTGCAGCATAGGCTTAACAAGAAGGGTTAACCCCTGCCTTTGGGGTGAGTCAGTGTACAAAGCCAACATTGTACATTGATCTCATTTCAGATCCAAAGTCCATTATTCCTGGAGTTTAGACACCTATAATCTCTGGCATATCTTACTGTAATATCTGATCTAGCAATGTCTGTGAAGGCTACTGATTTTTTTGACAAAGAATTGGAAACATCTTTCACTGCCACTACAATTTCATAACCTTGATGTCACGATACACGAATGCAACATATTTCCATATATGTTCATACATTCAATGTGCATTTATTGAGGACCTATAGTATTTTTTTAGCTGTGTCACTTTTTAAGAATAGCAACTCTGTGAATTAATCGCTGTGGCTAGATAGCAATATTTATAGCTAAAACTTATGTTGTGCTTACTGTTTTCCAGGAATTGAATTTCCAATCTGTTTTTCAGGAATTTAATTTCAAAACCACATGCAATAGTTTCTATTATTAAACTTCTCCTAAAAGAGCTGATGCATTTAAAAGGAAACAGACAGGGAGACTATCCCAATGCACCTTATCACAGATATAAAATGCAGAGGAGTACCCCTGCAACGGCATCTCTGGTTCTCTGGGATTCAGGGAAGATTTAACATGAAAAATACTATTTGAGGTGAGATCTGAAGAAGGAAAAGTAGGCAAGGGAGAGCAAAGTGAGGATATCCCAAAGAGTGCTGGGAAATGCCCTGTGAAAAACATGGAGGTTCTACAGCTTCGAGGCAGGAAATGGGGCATATAAATGTTGGTAACGCTGGAGTATAAAGAAAAGGGGTGATTGGGTGGGGTGGACTGTGCAGATAGAAGCCAGTTTTTTTTTAAAGATGTATGTATGTATTCTTATTTAACAGAGAGAGAGAGTGAGAGAGGGAACACAAGCAGGGGGAGTGGGAGAGGGAGAAGCAGGCTTCCTGCTGAGCAGGGAGCCCAATGCGGGGCTCCATCCTAGGACCCTGGGTTCATGACCCAAGCTGAAGGCAGACGCCCAACAACTGCACCACCCAGGAGCCCCAGAAGCTAGATTTTTATGTGACCTGTATATATGGCAAGTAATTTTAATTTGTACTATGGAGCTATTAGCCATGTATTAAGTATAATTGTCAGGATTATATTGTCAGGTTTGAAGTTATGTTAAAGAGCGTTGAACTCCCAGAAAATTAGTCCAGAAGAGAGACTATTGCAATGGTTCAAGCAACAGTTAATGGACACTAGATGTAGGTAATAGATTTTAAGGATGGAGAAAGAGATACAGACTCCAGAGGTGTTAAGAAGACAGAATCATAGCAGGGTGATGGTGGGTTGGAAGAATTAAGGAAGAGTATAAAATGCAATGGGAAACTGGGAGGACTCTGCATTTCAAGTCTTAGGACACTGAATTGATGAACTTATCATTTTCTAAGAAATAATACTCAGGAATGGTATCATGTTTAGGAAATCCATGATGACTTTGACTTTGGGCATGTTGAATTAGGAATGTCTATGAGATATTCCAATAAGAAGATGAAGTAAATAAATAGACATGGTATGGAACTTAGTAGAATCTCTCCTTCGAGTTAAAGATAGATTTAATATCCATTACCTACCTCTTATGCATAAGCCATGCATAGTCCCAGTAACAACATAAAAGGCTAAGGAAGAATAGACATTAGAGGGGAGAGATATAGAGGTTTAAGTGATGTAAAATATGGCCCAAAAATAAATGGGGTTTCAGAATTTGAGCCAGGAGTGAAATTTGACAATTAAATGGTTGACAGGCACAATAAGCTAATATGAGCTATCAGTTGAGGTCTAAAAAGATGAAACATGCTGGGTTTAGAAACATGGAAGTCAGTGATGAAATTAAGGAGAACAATTTAATGTTACTAAGAAGAAAGCCAAACTTCATTGAGTTGAAAATTCATTAAGCATTGAGAAAGTTGAAAGGATAAGTCTGTAAACAGATGCTTATATTGATTTTAAAATGTCTGATGTTGGTCAGGATGACAGGACAGTGAACAAGCAGGTACTGTTCACTCCTTTCCATAAAACTATCTCATGACAATAGAAACAAAATGGTAGGGAAATACATGACTCCAGAAAACTGATGTTAAAAGCTGTATGGAACTCTGGAATCTTCAAGCAACTCCCCACTGAGCACAGATCCCAATGTGGGGCTTGATTCCATAACCCATTAGATCATGACCTGAGCTGAAACCAAGAGTTGGACACTTAACTGACTGAGCCACCCAGGTACCCCAAGAAAAAGGAAAATTTAATAAGCAAGGCACAATTATATATATATATATATATATATATATATATATATATAGGCACAATTATATATATATATATATATGAAAGAAATGTAAAGGAAATAATTTAGTGTATTCTCTTATTTTCTTCAGTATCAAGACATAAGAAGTCAATAAAGTACAGAAGCAGAACACTGAACCATTGACTTTTCTTTCTTTTTTTTAAAAAGATTTATTTATTTATTTGACAGAGAGAGAGAGAGGGAGATCACCAGTAGGCAGAGAGGCAGAGAGAGAGAGAGAGAGGGGGAAGCAGGCTCCTGGCTGAGCAGAGAGCCCAATGCAGGACTCTATCCCAGGATCCTGAGAATATGACCTGAGCCAAAGGCAGAGGCTTTAACCCACTGAGCCACTCAGGCGCCCATCCACTGACTTTTCAACTTTTTTTTTTTAAAGGTTTTTATTTATTTATTTGACAGAGAGAGAGAGATCACAAGTAGGCAGAGAGGTAGGCAGAGAGAGAGAAGGATGCAGGCTCCCTGCTGAGCAGAGAGCCAGATGCGGGGCTTGATCCCGGGACTCTGAGATCATGACCTGAGCCAAAGGCAGAGGCTTAACCCACTGAGCCACCCAGGTACCCCGACTTTTCAACTTTTTTAAAAAACTGTGACCCATGATATAGATGTAGATACATATTTTGTTTATTTTTCCTATGTTCGATGTTTATTTTATTTTATTTTTTTAAAGATTTTATTTATTCATTTGACACACACAGAAAGATTACAAGTAGGCAGACAGGCAGGCAGAGAGAGAGAGGAGGAAGCAGGCTTCCTGCCGAGCAGAGAGCCCGATGTGGGCCTCGATCCCAGGACCTTGGGATCATGACCTGAGCCGAAGGCAGTGGGTTTAACCCACTGAGCCACCCAGGTGCCCCTATGTTCGATGTTTATATAGCAGACATGAGTGTGTGTATGTGTATATGTACATAAATGATTAAATTTTAAAGAATTTTCAATGTGTTCTGCATGTTAAATTTTTTATTCTGTTTCTTTTTTAATGGTTGTGCCCCACTGAACTGGTTTCTCAAAGTAAAATGGAGTATGGCAAACAACTTTGGTGAGTAGGAAACAGAGGAGATTAATTACATTATGTCATAAAGTTGTTATATTTGGAGAGTACATAGATATCACTTATCATTCATTCTAGAGGCTAAAATGTTTAATTATATGTTTTTATATATTAGGGATTAATACCATAAAATTCAAATAGAAGAGAATTGAGAATAGCAGAAGGCATTAAAGGCAAAAAAAATCAGCAATTTGTAGCTTATAAATGATAAACTGAAAAAAAAATGTATAAAGTTGAAAATAAAGCACCGAAGAGTCAATAATATTTCTTCTTTTAGTATTGGTGGCCTAAATGATTTGAATCAAATTTCCCTCCAAGGATATTTTAAAAGGTGAAAAGAAAGGTCCTCTTAGTAGCATGAAATATTTAATAAAACAATGAGGAATTACTGGTTGAATGTCAAGAATAGGATAAGAACTCCAAAATGTGAAATTCGTTGGGGTTTAGCCCCAAGACATTTGCTTGCTGCAAAAGGTAGCCAGGTCTGAAAGAGCTCTTTAACCAAGACTGGGAGTAGGGATGAGATTCCTGAGGACACCAAGGATAGAGTCTGAATTACCCCCAACCTCCCTCTAGACTTACCCCCATTGTGTTAGCTCTGGAGCCCAAAAGCTTAGCAGTCATTTTCAACTGACTCTAGCAGCTAGAGGGACAGTGTGGGGCTGCAGGAGCAACCAAAGTGGAAGCCTAGTGTGGCACATCTCTTGTGGGCAGAAGTCCTGAAGAGCCAAACACAGGAATGGGGCTAGAGCTCCCATGCTGTTAAGTCATTAGAAAGACCAAAAAATACCAGAGCCTTGGCCCAGGCTAGCAAGACACTTCATGCACCTGGCAAAAGAAATAAAACCCTACCTAGAAGAGAAAAACTAGTATCCTGTGATTCAGGCTCTGAATAATATACATCACTTATGTATATTGTTTCCAACCACTGCCAAAGAGAGGGCAGCTTGAGTTTAACCAAGAGAATATAATCATATAAATGGATGTTACATTCAGTGAAGTAACTAAAACCATTTATGATATTATCATGAACACCAAATAGATGGACTACTGTTTTAGATAAAAGCAGCTAGGAGGTCATGAAAGCTAAATGCAAGAGGTGATCTTTGATTGTATCTTGGACTGTTTTTTAAAACCTATAATGCAAATTATTAGGACAATTGATAGACTTGGTTATGTATTAGATAATAGTTCCAGATTCATATTATGTTTTCTGAATATGAAAAATTGTATTGTGTTTATATTGTAGAATGTGTTTATATGCTTTTCTTAGGTCATACTAACTAAATGATTAGGAATGGAATGTCATGGTGTCTGTATGTACTCACTCTAAATGTTTCAGCAAAAATGGTGGATGCGTATATATGTGTGATAGCACCAATATGGCAAAATGCTAACAATTAATGAATCTAAACAATAACTCTATAGGGTTCATAGTACACTTCTTGTATCTGTCTTATAGATTTAGCATTTTTGAAATAAAGTGTTGGTGAGGGAAAAATGGGGAAGAATCTTCATCATAATTATTTTTGGCATTTTCCATGTATTATTTCATTTAATCCTCATAATAATTCATGCAATTAATCCTAGGGACTTTACAACTACAATATTATATTATTTTGAACTTTAACATTTCCAGATTAAGTTTTGGATGTGTTTTTGTGGAGCTCTTGGATCATCCAGTTAAAGATGTACTGTGGCAACTCTATGCAATGGAAAGGGGAACACACGTCATTTTTGGATAGCATGCTGTTGATGATATTAATAACGCATGATATCAAGACTTAAAAATCATAATATATTTCTTACTGGCTCTAAAAACTTAGAGATTCATTTTGTCATTAAGGATTATCTCCTTGTAAATTAAATCCAAACCTTATTCTTAAATCCCATTAGTTTACATTAAGCAAAACATGTCTGTGGGTGAAAGGAAAAATATGAAGTTCTCAAACATTGGTTTAAACTTATAATGATCAAGAAATTCAAACAAAGTAATTGTTCCTAAAGTCTTATATATTGGCATGGAGACTAAGTGTTTTCGGTTTTTCTTATTGACCTCTCCTTTTAAAGTTAAAAATATTTCATTTCCTTCTCCTAATGTCCTCCATTTTATTCCTTATGTTCCACAAGTAAGTGAAACCATGTGATAATTGACTCTCTCTACTTGACTTATTTCACTCAGCATAACTTCCTCCAGACCCATCCATGTTGATACAAAAGTTGGGCATTCATCCTTTCTGATGGCTGCATAATATTCCATTGCATATATGAGAAACTGTGGGTGCTTAGAAAAAAACTGAGGGTTATGGAGGGGAGGGGGGTGGGGGGATGGTGGAGACTGGTGGCGGGTATTAGGGAGGGCATGTATTGCATGAGATGTGGTGCATAAACAATGAATCTTGGATCACTGAAAAAATACAATTAAATTAAAAAAAAAAAAAAACCCACCCAAACCAAAAAGTTAAAAATCAAGCTTCTAATTTTTTGAGGGAATTATTTGACTTAAGGAATAATTTATTGTAGGGTTTTGAATTCTTTCTGTATTAACAAATTAAACTGAAAAATAGAATAATACAGAAAATTTACCATGCCACACTTATCTGCTAAATGTGGATATGTGTCACAAGCTAATGCAAACACATTAGTAGCAAAACTCAGATTGAGCCACAGTAAAATAAAAAGAAATGATGACTCAGTAGTGATTTAGCAGTAGGTGTTAAAGATTGTAAGAAAGATCTTTGCAGTTATTAGTATTAGCCATCAATTACATTCTGATGTATATAATTGATTAGCCATCAATTATGTTAAAGAAAAAAAGTTGGTGTTTTTAATCATTTTTCCCAATGATTATCTTTTGAATGGTAATGGTGACAAATTCTTGAAAACACATAGAGGAAAATAGGATCACATTTTTTTTTTAAAGATTTTATTTACTTATTTCACAGAGGGAGAGAGATCACAAGGAGGCAGAGAGGCAGGCAGAGAGAGGGAGGGGGGAAGCAGGCTCCCCCCTGAGCAGGGA
>LNAC01000055.1:1243904-1303556 GCA_002007465.1 Ailurus styani
AGGACCCTGAGATCATGACCTGAGCCGAAGGCAGAGGCTTTAACCCACTGAGCCACCCAGGCGCCCAAGATCGCATTTTTAAATTTAAAACTTTTTCATCAACAAATTAGAACAACAGATATAAACATATATAAATATCAACAAGTCAGATCTACCAAGACTTGAGTAAAACTCAGTTGAATATATTGAGATGTCTAAATAAAGAATATATTAACACAAATTGGGAATGGATGACAAAAAGAGCATTTAAAAGATAACCACAGAGGCAGATGGTGATGCAGATCCCTGACAGTGGGAGACTTCCTTAGTCAACGGACTCTGAGTACTTTGAGTCCAATGGGCCACGTCTTTTCTACAGTTTATACAAATCAGAAAGCCCTCCTTCATCCAGCTAACTGACTCTCCTTGTTCAGACTCCATGCTCAACAGGATGTTTTTTTGTTTTCTCAGTAGTTTATGAGGCAGGATTACAGATGTTTATGTTTCTTTAAATAATAAGATGATAAATTGTAATAGCCTATTATGTATAGTGCATTGGTTGAGAAAAAGGTATAAGACATAATGGATAAAATATGGTAAATGGTAGTAATAAAAGTTTCTTTCTCACTCAGGCAATGGCTCAATGTCAAATTCAAGGGGCCACACCTGTATGGAGATTCATGGTCCTAGCCTCTTGCCATCTTGTGCCCTGGAGTAGTTGGCAATTAGCTAGCCAACTGGAAAAGAGGTAGAGAAGACACACATGTATACTAATTTCTTTGGCAGGAACTAGTAACATGCTGCACTTAGTTGCAAGCATTTCTATCAAATGTGGATTTGGAGTTCAAGAGTATCTCTGGCAAATCAACCAGCCTATGCTAATAGAACTCAGAGCAGTGATTGCCTGGATGGAGAGGGGTTAAGAGAAAAATAAAAATTGGAAAGGACCACTTGGTTCTTTGGGGTGGTTATACAGGTGTATACAATTGTCAAAACTCATCAATGTGTGCTCTGAAAATATGTGCATTTTATGCTGTATAAACTATTCATCAGTTGATACATAGATTTTTAAAGGACAGAGAAAATTCCAGGTCAAAGTGCTGCATAACAAATTACCCAGAACTTAATTATGTATTTTATTAGTCATAGCCTGCCTTGATTAATAGGAAGAGACATAGATTCTAACTTTCCATGGGAAGAGCATCAAAGACCTTTTGGGCTATGTTTTGAAATCACTACATTAAGTCCTCTGATCACAAATTATTTTCATGCCTCTTACATGCAATATAGACCACCCCATACACACACACACAGTCCACAGTCTCATCTTATTAGGGTATCAACTCTGTCTGGAGATCTCACCATTTCACCTCTGCAACAAAATTTCTATAGCCATTACTTTTGCTAGGTAACAATTACCCTGTGACAATAGCTAAAAGCAACCATTTTATTATTCTTACAGAATCTGTGGGTGAGGGTAGAGGGGAATAGTTTTCTGCTTTCTACAAGACTTGGGACCTCAGCTGGGCAGACTCGAAAGCTGGAGGGTCACCCAATAACTGGGCATTAAAATGATGCAAAGGCTCTTTTGCGCACATTCTTGGAGGTTGGCTTAGGAAGATGTGGAGGGTGTGCTCAGCCGAGGAAGCTGACAGGAGCACTTACACATCACATCTCTGTGGGACTTGGGCTCCTCACAACAAGGTAGCTGTAGGATAGCCAGATAGTCTCCATGGCAACCCAGGACTCCACCTCTGAGTGTTTTGGTGACACAACACTTTTTAGTACTGACCCTCAGAGGATTTGGTGCATGCCTCCCGATCCAAATACCATAGTCCCTATCTCTGAATGAGAAGAGCATTAAAGAATTTGAGAGCCATATTATGAAACAAATTTAAAAAAGGGATTCTGGAGGTGTGAAGGATATTTCTTTTACAGAGAAGACTGAGTTGCTGTCTCCCTGAAATGCCACACACAATATAGTGAGACATTAGTTACATGTCTAAATATGCCAAGACTGGCTTTCAGTTTCTTATATGGGAGACAACTTCATCACCAGAAGCAATGAATTCTGAATATTACAGGTCCTTTTGCTTTGATGTCTTTCCCCTATCCTAGGAATTATTGTGCACTTGGGGTACACACATCTCCAGACTGGAGAAAAAGGGAAAATTACTCAGGTCCCCTGAAAGTTCTAGGCACTTCAGAAGTCATTACCAGAGAGGATATTGGTTAGTGGAGGACTCTGTCTCAATCCCTTATTTTATTTTCAAAATATTCTAATCAAGGAAGTAGGAGAAAGATTATTGTCCTCATTTCACATTGGATGATTGAGGCCCTGGGAGGTGGAGAAATGCAAGACGATGTTCAAGGAAAGAAACCCTGGATTGCTGCCTGAAAGTACCTTGGCACCAAGCTTTTGGAAAATTGATAGTTAAAATCTGAAAGTGCCTTATGTATTTTTCATAAATTTATTTACTTGTACTTACTAATCAATATAGTAATATGAAACATACATATGGCAATGACAGGTCTTTAGAGACTAAGAATTCTTTCTCTTTTCTTGGAATTTCTAGCATCCATGTCTAATCCCATCGCTTATCTCTATCTGTTACAGAAACCTTGGTGTCTAGCACTGGTATGTCCTGAAATACAACTGTTCATTCCTAGTTGGGTCATTTACTTACCTAACCTGTCTCGTTAGCTACATGTTACTTCCTGGTTAATGGAACCTCAGACTATCTTGATCTCTCCAGCTGCTCTGAGTGAGCAAAAAACAGAATAACAGATATTGAAGAACTTTCAGAATTGATAAATAAAAAGACGCGGTTATTTGTTCAAAGCCCAGGAAGGGCAATCTCCTTATGAGATTTATTAGTCTATTTTAAGCATAAAATGGTTACCATAGAAATGCATTACGATGGTATAGATTCTCATTTTCTATGGAAATGTAGATTAGAGTCACCTTGAAAAGTGGAACCTCAGGCTTTTGTAAGAGCTGTGCACATTTTCCATACTTTGATACAACATATTTAAAATAAACTTGTATATTTCTCTTCTGTTTCTATATGGTTTTAATCTATAAAATAATAAAATGATACTACAAAAATCACATAAACCAGATTATTCAAGGTCATGGACATATTATCAGAAAGGAGCTCATGGATATTAAATCTTCAAGGTGGGAAATTTTACACATTTCACTTTGAGTACATTAACTCTGGAAACAACTTGTTTCCATATTTCATCATCTTGATAGTTTTAAATACAGTGATTTCATTGTTATATACTTAACTTTCATGCGATTGATTTTTTCCCCACAGCTTATGACTAATGTTTTAATTGAGAGATAGCATAATTTCTTCATTGGTCAAGAAAATCACCTTGTATGCACTCTGACTTATAAAATAATCTTGCTGTGTATTGAAAAGTAGTTAGCAATAATATAAGTAATATGTATTTAAAATCTTTTATTTAATTGAAAATAATAGAGAAATAATACTTTTCATAAGTTTCACATTTTCAATACATTTTATTTTGTAAAGCCTGCTGCTCTTGGATTATAAACAGACTGAAAATGAATGAAGTTGAAAGGCCTCATACATTAAAATTTGAGAACAGCAAATGTTTTTGAAAAGTTTCAGTTTGAACAAATCATTAGAAATTTGACACTCATAAGAAATATCTTAATCTTTTAAAGAAATTCAAGCAGCAAACAAACAAACACAGACCAGTTTCCTAAGGTCATAAATCATGGCTATTTTCCCAAAGGTGATGCCCAATTTTGACACTTTGATACCATTCAGCTGGTATTTTTCCATATTATTCATGTGAATGCCTCTAGGAATATGTGGTTCCATATACATTAGAGGTAACATTGTTTTTAAGGTTTCAATGGAAACCAGGTGCCAAGAATTGAGTTCTTGTCCCAGTGCCAAACACTTACTGGTGAGTTAGAGCGGACAGTCTACCATCTCAGTCTTCTATGTGTAGTGACCACAAGCCTAAACTCATAGATGCATAGTATTTCAGAAAATCATTTTCAGAGCCAGAAAACCCGACCCACTCTATCCTCATACTACAGGCTTTGTGCTCATGTGCGTAGCAGTTTGTGGCTGCTCCCCACAGAAGAATCAATCTCTATGTTCCATTCTTCTTGTAGATTGCCTGCAGAGGGTTTAATTCCTGTGTCAGGCCCAAATGTGTATCTCTTTCATCCTCTGTCATAACCCACAGTAACATTTAAAAAGAATGCTTTGAGAGAAACCGATAATGAAAGGTCCAACAGAAACTGTCATGCTACTGGATATATTTATAATTTTCCTTCTCTTCAAATATAGAACCAAGGTTTACAGACAAATTCAGGGTTAACCCTGAGAATTCTCAAAACATTTTATATCCTCAGTTAAATGTTTGGTTTCAATTGTTGGCAGCCTATGCTATTATGCTCTGTATATGAGACATTAGAAATAAATAGGAGGTTAAAACACAAAGAATGCGATGCACAGTTTATTTGCTCTTACTGGCCAACCATTTCCTAAAATTCATTCTTCAAATGGCCCATTACTACAAACTTTCACCTCAAATTGTTATTTCATTTTAAATACTTATAATAGAAAGAAAATCTGAAGAGCCTACTCATTTAGAATTATATTTCTGAAAAGAGGCAAAAATAATAAACTTTCCCTAAATGTATAGACGTGTAACTGTGGGTAAAATAAATAAATTCGGAAAGAGAGTGTAGCACACTTTGATGTACAGACTCTACTCCAAACTGGAAAGACATATCCAGACTCAAAATCAAGATAAACATCTCGAGGACCTGAAACCTGAAGTTGTGATTAGAGCTAGAGGTACAAACCTAATGTGTTCTATAAGGGACACTGGGGACCAGGATTTTAGCTCCCCTAACCTATTGAGGAGGAAAAGTCCTCCTCAACAGAAAGGTGACTGGACCAGAAGACAAAGTTTGGAGGAAAAGCTGAAAAAAGTCTGCTTCTTCATACAATCTGGAGTTCTGACTTAGAGCAGCTTCTAAGGGAAGTGAGAGGTTAAAAGAGCCTAGAGAATGAGATCTTAACTAAAACAGTCCCAGTCAGAGTTCTCCAGAGAAACAAAACCAGTAGGCATAGAGAGAGTTAAAGCAATGTGACATGTATATGTGATGTGTGTGATAGTAGGGGCTGGCAAGTCCAAAGTTAGTAGAACAGTCCAGAAAGCTTGAAATAAAGCTTGAAATCTTGGGCGGGAGCTGATGATGCAGTTTCTCTTCTTTCTCAGGGATACCTAAATTTTGTTCTCATGGCCTTTCAACTGATTGGGTGAGGTCCACTGAAATCAAGAATGATCTCCTTTACTTAAAAAGAATTTAATTTAACCACATCTACAAAATAGCTCCACAGTGATAACTAGATCGGTGTTTGATTGAATAATTAGCTACCATAGCCTAATCAAGTAGATGCATAAAAGTAAGGACCATAGACACCCTTTGTCTCTTTGCCTAGATTTCTGAGATTCAAAGTATTATCTTGGACAAAAACCCACAAATTTCAATTAAAAATACTGACTGAAAGATAAATAAAATAATTTAGTGGTACTATAGCCATCAAATAAATTGAATAAGTGGTTTAAAATCTTTCATATATAAAAATTCCAGACTCAAATATTTATAAGGTAGTTATATGCAACATTCAAACACATGATTTCAATCTAACACAAACCCATTCAGAGAATAAAAAAAGAGAAAATATAACCAAACACATCGATAAGCTTGGCACCAGAAATAAGTTTGATACAAGACACAAGAGTTCAAAAGTGAAATAAGTCAGAGAAAGTCAACTGCCATATGGTTTAACTTATTTGTGAAACATAAGGAACAGCATGGAGGACATTAGGAGAAGGGAAAAATGAAAGGGGAGAAACTGGAGTGGGAGATGAACCATTAGAGACTATGGACTCTGGGAAATAAATGGAGATTTTTAGAAGGGAGGTGGTTGGGGGATGGGTGAGCCCGGTGATGGGTATTAAGGAGGGCATGGATTGCATGGAGCACTGGGTGTTGTACATGAACAATGAATCATAGAATATTACATCAAAAACTAATGATGTACTGTATGGTGACTAACATAACACAATTTAAAAAAGAATTTATAATTAATATGGGTTTATGCCAGAAAAACAAAATGCCAAGTTTATTTTATTTTATTTTTTAAAAGATTTTATTTATTTAATTATTTGAGAGAGAGTACATGCAGTGGCAGAGAGAGAGATCAGGGGAGGAGCAGGGGAGAGGGAGAGGGAGAGAGAATCCAGAGCAGACTCCACACTGAGCATGGAGCCTGCCACGGGGCTCAGTCTCACAAACCTGAGATCATGACCTGAGCCAAAACCAAGAGTCAGAGGCTTAACCTAATGAGCCACATGGTGCCCCAAAGTTGATTTTAAATTAGAAATGCTATCAATGATACTTTCCATATTGGCAAATTAAAGTTGAAAAGTGATATCAACTTTCCAAAAAACAAAATAAAAAAGCACTTGAGAAAATTAACAGTCCATTATTGATAAATTACTCTAGCCACCCAGGAATTGATGGATACTATATTAACTTGATAAAAGAAAAACATTTAGTAATAGTCGAACAATTCCTTGTGAAATGAAGGACACGATATTCTCTAGGTCACTACCTCTATTTAACACTAAACTAGAATCCTTCGCTAGTGCTGTAAGACAAGAAAAGGAAATAAATGTAATGGAAAAGACTCACATCATTCAATTATTCCCAGATGATATGTTTCACTACATAAAAAAACCCAATGTAGTTACAAATATTATTCAAATTAATAAGTTATTTTACAATAAATTGGAGAAATTAATTGTATATTTATGTACCCAAAAACAAAAAGTATAAAAGCTAATATGAAAAGATGTCATTTATATTACAGCAAAATATAAGGTATCTATGAATAGATCTGGGAGAAACTGGAGCAACATATTAAGAGAATGATAAAATCTTAATTTCTGCATTAAGCCAGACATAAAAAACATAANCAAAAACAAAAAGTATAAAAGCTAATATGAAAGATGTCATTTATATTACGGCAAAATATAAGGTATCTATGAATAGATCTGGGAGAAACCGGAACAACATATTAAGAGAATGATAAAATCTTAATTTCTGCATTAAGCCAGACATAAAAAACATAAGCCTGTACCATGAACAGGAAAATTCAGCATGGCAAAGATATAAATGCTAGCAATTTGACCTGTATAGTTGATAAAATTTTAATCAAAATTCAAAATAATGGCACTTGATAAGCTATTCTAAAATGTAAATAGAAGGATAGTTGAAAAGGATAATTAAGGAAAGAAACAAACAGGAAGGAACAGAGCATGGCAGGGGAAGGTGGAGGTTTTCTAGTTACTTAGGAATGCTTATTATAAAGTTCTAGAAGTCAGGCCTATAGGAGAGTGGCAGAAGGTTAGAAATGTAGAAGAGTACAACAGAATAAAACTCCAGAAACAGCTGCACATATATAGAGACTTGATATATGATAGAGTACTGTAGTTCAAAGGAAAAATAGGTGACCTTTTCAATAATTGGTGTTAGTATAATTGGTTATCCAAAAGCAAATGAATGAAATCAGATGCTTATCATATACCAGACATAAAAATCAATTCCAGATGGTCAGAGGCCTTAAATCTGAAAGGCAAATCTTAGGAAAAAAAAAAAAAAGAAAGAAAGAAAAGAAAAGAAATATTCAAAATATTTTTATATATTTAGGGTAGAGTTGAAAGTTTTAAACAAGGGACAACCAAAGTAAACTATAAACTGTTATGAAAAAATTGATGCAGTTGATTCCATTAAAAGAGTCCCGCTCATCAAAGGAAACTTAAAGCAAATTGCAGAATCATTCCTATAGTGTGACATAGGGTGATATGGGTTTGTACAGTTACAATGTGCAAATCCATGCAACATATTATGTAGGGACATATTTATACAATTATAGATTTGTATACATACTAAAATATTTAAAAAACAAGGGAAATATCAACATATTTCAATATAATGTTCATTTTGGGGGGAAAAGGGAAGATGGCACTTTTATAGAATATGTGTAGAACTTTAGAAAAATGTTATTAATGTTCAAAAAAATATTCATTAAGTTTGATGGCTATTATTCTAGGTATTTCATTTTAAAGTTTTTCTTGATAGCTTAAGTATATATATTTTCTATATAGTAATTTATTGTTGTATTGAATTATAAAATATTTACAGTGAAATGCATCCATCTTAAGGTTAGAATCCAATGAATTCTGGCAATTGCTTATATCTGTAAAATACACAACTATATTCATACATAAAACATTTGCATCATTTTGGGAATATTCATTATTACTCTTCCCAGTCCGTCAGTAACCCCTCCAGGCAACTGCTGTTCTGATTTCTTTCCCCATAAATTAGTTATGCCACTTCTTGAAATTCGTATAAATGGGATCATATGTACTCTTTTTTTATCCTGGCCTTTTAAGCTCAGGATAATGTTTTTGAGATTCATTAATGTTGCATGTATCGGTTGTTTCTGCCCTTTATTTCTGAGTAGTAGTCCATTGAATGAATATCCAAACTATTTACCTGGTCTCTTGTTAATGGATGTTTGGGTTGTTTCCATTTAGAGACTAATATGAAAAAAGCTAATATAAACATATTTAACTTTATAAAATTTCCAGAGCAACTTCCAAAGTGGTCACAGATACATATCTACACACTATAAGTACTGGGTGTGAGGGAAAGAGGGAAAATCAAAGATGACCTCAAGGTTTTAGTATGACTAAGTGGAAAGATGAGTTTGCCATTTATTCATCTGTAGAAGACTGGAGCAGGAAAGATTTGTAAGGTTAACTTGAAATTCTTAAAAGACATTTAAGTAGAGCTCTCAAAGAGGCAGTTGGATACATGTATTTGGAGTTCAAAGAAGAGGTCGAGTCAGGAGTTCCAAAGTCACCATCATACTGATTTACAGATTCATTCTTCACAAAAATATATTTTACCGAATGAGAACATATATGTGTCAAGCTCTTGTACAGACACATGGACCATATCAGTAATAAATAAATAAATAAATAAATATCCCTGCTCTTATGGAGTATATTTTATCTGATTATTTATGGTCTTAGAAACTAGATGAGAAAATTATATAGGAAAAGAAAGGGGGGAAAAAGAAGAAAAAGAAAGGGGTTCAAGAAATGAACCCAATGGCAATGTATTGATTTGAGATTTAGAAAATGAAAAAGAATAGCCAAGAATCTGAGGGAAAAAAGACATCCCGAAATACAACAGAAAATGCAGGAATGCTTTGTGTCCAGAAGCCAAGTATGGCCAATTGCATTATTGGCCTGTTTCAGCAAATTGCCTTGTATTCATAGGCTTTTTCATGGAACTTTGAAGTTACTCGACTTAAGGGGGTGGGTATATTTTTCCCACGTCTTGGGTTTATTTTGGCTGGTAGAGTCAAGCAGGAAAGTCAGTTGGTTGGTTCCATTCTTAGCCTTTGAGAGGATTTGAATATTTCCGTTTACACTCTTGTACATCCGCCTTTGCCAGAGGAACATGTTTGGACTGGCCTGCCTGTCTCTAGATAAGAAAGATGTGAAGTATGGCTTCCCAGCCTCCATCTTTGCGTGGCTTTTTTCTCTCTGTGTGTCTCCCTTCTCATAAAGACATCCTCGGATTCAGGACACACTCTAAGTCCAGAGATATCATCTTGAGATCATTAAATTGGTTGCAGCTGCAAAGACCCTATTTCCAAACAAAATCACATACACTAAAACTTGGATATGTATATACTACAGTATGTTAAGGGGATTGTGTTTCTTCCCACTTAAATATACTTTTCTCAAGGAAAGGGACTATGTTTATCCATGTTTCAGCATCAAGTGTCCAGCAAGATTCCTGGGAATCAATAAATAATTGCTGAAACAATGTTCTAAAGTGTTTTATTCAAGGACATGATAACTATTCCTCTTATGAGCCATAGCTTGTATTTTAATAATCAGGAATGTTATTATTATCATGAATTTACTACTTAAATACTTTGTCTTAAAATTACTTGGATAGTATCCTCTGCCATCTTGTTCTAAAGCAGTTTTTTTCCACCTCTCTCTCAATCTTTTGAAGCACACATAAAAAAAAAATCTCATCAAAGTCAGATATGGTCTTCAATATGAAAGGAAATAATAAATCAAATAATTACCTAAAATTTCTGATAATGATGTGGCCTTTTATCCCAACTGTAATCATCAGTCCATTTAACAAAAAACCAACCATCATGGTGTCTCTTTCATTAAAGTTCCTTTGTCCTAAAGCATATTGCTTTGTGTGCTCTGTTGATTTATTTCCTCTCTCTTCTGAAAAGTTCTGTTTCTTTTCAGAAAAGATAATAGTGAGTTTTCTGTAACACGCTGTTCCTGTTGTTAGGTAATTATTCTGTCTGGAAAAAATATATATTATAATAGATTTTTACAAAAGAGCTATTCAACACAATGCATTTTACTATGGAAATCAACTGTCTCAGGAAAATGGGAGAACTTAAGGCAGAAATGAACTCTTCTCTATCCACCTAGTTCTTTCTCTGCTATATATTGGGAAATCTAGTTCATAAAACCAGTTAAGAAAAAATGGAACAAAGGTATATGAGGGAAGTTTTTCAGTCTACCACACGTGAAGCAAAATGAGTAGCATTCAAATTAATAATTTATATATGCTCTTATAACATGATTATCTTTTGTCTAAGATGAACCTATATGACAAGAGTTAGCTAGAAATATGTTTTGTCAGCAAAAGTAAGGCAAAAGTAAAATAATAATTTAAAAAATTGTTTTTCTATTCCAGATATGGTTTTCTTTCAATTCAGTTCAAATACCAACTAAATTCCCAACCTAAAAGTCCTTCTTAAAATAAGGATGTTTATATAATTAATATATATACATATATTTTCATTAACATTATGTATGTGTATATATAATCATATTAAATTTAAGATTGTGTATTACTTAAGTTTTTTAAGGATCTTTTTTTCACAGAGGACAAAAATAAACATTAAAGACAACACTGGCCAGGTCCCTGTTTTAAAACCTATTATTGTAGATAATAGGTTATAATTTGTAATTTGAAGTGCATAATGCATGGGTTAATGGGTTAATAGTAAATAAATATTCTTATTTTATTTAAAAAATATTTTAAAATAATTATAGACTCACAAGAAATTTCAAAGATAGCACAGTGAGTTTCTGTGTACCCTTCATCCAGTTTCTCCCAACGATAATTCTCAAAAACCATAGTACATCGTCAAAACTAAGAGACTGGCATTTGTACAATATTACTGATTATACTACATACCTAATTTTGATTTTATCAATTTTCAAATGAAAACTCATTTTGGTTATAAATCAGGAATGTATCACTTGCGTGGATTTGTGTAGCCACTACTTAATCAGGATACGAACCTGGCCCTTCGTCACTTTCCATGGACCTTCCAAGGTCCATGAAGCACCTTCATGCCATCCCTGTGCATGCCTGTAGAACACCCTCCTCTACTCAAACCCATGTTTACCACCGATCTATTCTCTATCACTAAAATTTTAATTAAGGACTGTTATATAAATGAAATCATGTAGTAAACCACCTTCTCTGAGTGTCTGTTTCATTCAGTGAAATTTCTTGAGATCCATCCAGGTTGTGGGTATCAATATTTTGCTCTTTTTATTGCTGAGTTCTGTTCCACTGTATGAATCCATGACAGCTTGTTTCACCCATTGAAGGACATTTTGCTTGCTTCCAGTTTGGGGCTATTTCAAATAAAACTACAAAAAACATTCATGCCCAGGTTTTGTGTGGACATAAATTTTCATTTCTCTAGAGTAAATACTCAGGAGTGTGATTGCGGGGTTGTAGGTTAGCTTTCTAAGAAAACGTCAAGCATTTTCCTATTAAATTGCATGTTTAGCTTTTTAGGATACTGCCAAATAACTGTACCATTTTACATGCCCACCAGTGATGTATGAGATCACACATCCATACCAGCAGTCAATATAGTCTATATTTTTTTATTTTAGCCAAATAATATATACCTTACTGTATCTCATCATGTTTTTAATTTGTATTTCTAGAATGGTTAATGATGTTGAAATATTTTCATGTGCTTAGTTTTTATCCATATATCCTCAATGGTAAAGGGTCTTTTTTAGGTCTTTTTCTTTTCTTTCTTTTTTTTATTTCCTATTTTCTTACTGTTGACCCTCTTTATGTATTTTGGATTGAAGTACTTTATCAGATATGTGATTTACAAATCTTTCCTCCCACTTTTTAGCTTGTATTTTATTGCTCTTAAGTTGTTTGCAGAGCAAAATATTGTTACTTCTCAGTTATTTCTACCAAATACATAGAACTTTAATGTAGATGCTTGACTTAGAAAATGTGTACTTTAATTCATTGAATTTGTGTGTATGTGTTTGTGTATGTACCTCATTTTTAGAAAATAATAAGGAAATACAGATAGCTTAGAAAAACTAAAGAGCATTCTTAGGATTTTTTAAATGTTTTAAAAAGTTATTGATTTTTTTTAACACAGCATGTTTTCAAGGGAACTTAAGCATATTGGCTTATACTTTGTAACAGTATCTTTGATGTATGCATGTGGCATTTAGCCCTTTAATTACTGACTTTTTCAGCTAGCTGATTTTAAGTATTAAAAACATTTAAACCAATTTTTTTCTGAAAGAAAAGGCAATTTTCTTTTGAGAAATTTTAAGATACTGTACCATATAACTAATTATAACATAAATCACCACTGTTTAATTTATGCAGTGTCACCCAACAGAGAAATGTTTTTGAGGACTGAATGAGCAATATAAAAGGTTACCCTTAACGGGAAAATTATCAAACACATTTCACCTTGAGTCAGGCTTCTCTAACACGGAATACTTAAATAAACTATGCTTTACTTGAAAAACCTCAAATTTTGTGAGGCACTACTATATTGAAAGGGGGACAACTAAAAAAATAAAGCCCAAAAGAAGTTATTGAAGGAAAGATTTAGGATGTGGTTGATTATAGCATGTCCTAATTACAGAAGCAGGACATTTCAAGAGCAATCAATTGCTTCAGAATAATGAAATCATTGTGCCTATATTCACAGTAAGGATTAAATGAGAACAAAATTTCCTCATTTTGTATGCAATCATTTAATTTTTTAAAGTAAAAAGAAACTGTAAGAGCTACATAAAAATAACACATAATTACATTGTTGACAGTTAATAGGAATTATTTGAATGTGGCTTACAGCTTATGTTTTCTTCTCCAACACTATATAGTTTTAGACATAGAAAGGACCCCAAAATCTTCTAAATCAAACCAAGAGCAGAAGCATTTCATTTACATGAGGATTGAAGATTTATGTCATTAAAATGATTAGTGAATCTATAAGAAGAGAGTGGTACGATATTACCTGGGCAAATTAGTTAATTTCCCAATTTCTCAGTTTAGTCATCTGTAAAATGGGGAGAATAAGAATATCTATTCTTTTAGATATATTTTGAGGATTACATATGTTAGCATTTAGGAGAGTGCCTGGCATTAAAAAGTGCTATGCAAGAATTAATGGCTATAATTATTCTTTCAAATCATCCTATTAATGTGGCACAGTTATTTGCCAGAATATTTCATAGTCCTGACCTGTCTTCCATGTCATTTCTATCAAGAAGATCATAGCATCATTAGAACCTATTGCATTACTTTGCTTTCACAGAGAATGAGTTTAAGGATAGAAAAAGTATTTTACCAGGGTTGCAGTAAAAAAGGGAAGAACTTTAAGAACATCCTTTTGTATATAATTTTGCATCTAGATCTTACCCAATATTCATGTACTACACTAACAAGAGTTAGAATAGACAAACAAGGGTGGGGATGGAGGACCACAGAAGTGTTGGTTAGAGACAATGGACTGATGCTGGCACCTGCTTCAGGCACAGTGAGACTTTGTTAAGTGACTTAGCAGTCTTGTGCCTCTGTGTCCATATTTTTACACTTGAAGCATAATGGAATAAGGCAGAAAATAATATCAAAATAAGAATTAAGATCCAGCTGGAAACATGTCTCTAAAGTTTTCTATGTCTGTAATAAAGAATAATAATAAGTCGATCCAAGTTTGTGGGCAATAAATTTGGGGGCTGTCTTTATAGACATGCAACACAAAAGCCAATAAATATACAGATGGTGACTGATGCACAGCACAAGGAGAGGGAGAAAGCTAAACAAGAAAGAAGCAGGACTAGGTATCCCAACTAAAAGGCAATTCAAACATTATTGACAATTCCTAATACCAGAAAGAAGATTATTGGTATGTAGAATTACCCAAAGTAGTTTGAGTGACAGACTACTCAGAAATTGTAGTCTTAGAAGATCTGGTAAAGCACAGAAACTTTGGGCATAAAGAGAGTTGGTTAGTGCCTGGAGCAGCAACACACTGGCTTGCAGACTGTGTTGCCTATCTCAACAATCCGTCTCACTGGGCCGCCTACCAAGACAAGGCAGACTTCACTGGCATGGGACTTGTGTAGCTACGGGGAAACCCCCACTCAGAAAGCTCCCACACTCAGTTTCATGCTCTGCTGCCACCGTCTTAAAATTCTTAATAATTTTCAAAAAGAGAAGATACATTTTCATTTTGCACTGGTCTCTGCAAACTAGGTAGCTCATTCCATCTCTAGGAATTTGAGCTGCTAGACAGGGTTGACAATTTTCAGTTATTTTGATAGAGATCCATAGCACCAACGGATGCAAATATAGTAATGAAAAAAATCCTTTTTTTTAAAAACTAGCCTGTGGTTTTTAATTTGGATATTCTGAGTAAATTTACTGACTTTGAAAACAGCATAGTGGCCTTGTGCTAATATTTTAGACAACCTCAAATGCAAAACATAAAGTATGATGACAAGATAGCCTTTTATTTTTTTCCTTTGGCATCTAAGCCATGAAAGTTCTCTACAAGTAACCTCAACTGAAATCCCTTAAGATTGTCCCATAATAACCCACTTGTAACACATGCAGTATGGGGCTGGGTGGCGCCATCTTTTATTTTCCCAGTGCATGGTGGGCTGCTGGGATTTCTTTTTCAGGTTGCTCATATGATCTCAAGAAATGCATGTTGCAAGTTGTGTTCCCTTTAGTTTAATTCAGCCCAGATTTTTTTTTTGGGGGGGGATGTATCCACAGTGAGACGAAAATTTTCACAAATAACCTTTCAGAATTTAAATCCCAGCTACAAATCTTAAAGGCAAACACAGAAATATGGGGCAAGTGGAAAAAATAATAAAACAAGACACATGGAGCCTATGTTCCCAAATGCCTAGTAGATGGGACATAAAGAGTGTTGAGAAAGTACTTGACACAAATAGGTACAGAAACAGTTTCACACAAATGACACTTTTTAAGTACAGAAAGGAAAATACGCACACATTAGAAAAGTATGAAACACACCTTAAAAAGATTTCATACTTTCCAAAGTGTGAAAGATACTTTTCAAATAAGTTTTTTAAGTCTATCCCTACCTAAAATATTCATTTTCTCTTCAAAACAGATTATTTCCCTTAGTTTAAGATTATTTCGTTTTTAAATAATTGTCCATTTTTCCATTTTTTTCCTAGTATCCAGTTTAGTGACAAAATAATCTGATCCCTTTACCATTTCCCTTCTTTTGTAGGTAAATTATCTTAAGACAATTTTACTATAGATTTCACTATACATAGCCTCAGTTTATAGAACTCCGTTTATGGGTAGGGCTGTCAGCATTCATTCTGCTTGTTCTTCATTGGGTTCTTCGGATCTGAATATGTTTTGCCTTACTTCAACTCTGTAAGATTTTCTTTTAATATTTCCTTGATTATTTTCTTCCTTTTATTTTTTCCTCCCTCACTTTTTTTTGAATTTCCTTGACTGCGGTTTTATCTACCCCATGACTCCTTTTACTTTCCAGAGAGTTCCTCAATTTTTTTTTCAGCACATGTATCTTCTTCCTGTATTTTTACCCATCAGAAGAACTTTTAATCTCTAATTCTTTCTCTTTCTTATTTGTCAACTCTTGTTTCATTGTTTGCATATACTCCTCTGAAGATATTGATCAGAACATACGTAGATTTTCTAGCTTATATTTGTCCTGTTTTCCTCTGTGTTTGTGTTCCTCTGTGCTAGTCTTGATTTTTTCTTTTGTGTGGATTTTCTTCAAATGGATGTTCCTCCTTGGATGTCCTTTTGTATTTATCCGTGACAGCCCTGGCTGTTTAGACAGATGTTGGGTATGTTCTGCTACTACAGAGTCAAGATCATTTCCACAGCTGGCTCCTCTCTAATGGGAGGGCTGGCTACAGGCAGGACTGGTCCTGGGAGGAAGGGAATGGCTGTCAAGTATCATTACAGATTGCACGGCCTGGGAAGTGCTAGGGCCTCTTGGAAGTGCTAAAAGGAAGCAAAGCAACTGGAGAAATCCCAGCTATTTCTGGAAAGATCAAATATTTTGATATTTTTATTATTGTTCAGTCTCTTTCTCAGGCCCCAGGGGTTAAATGTCAGGTGACCAAGACTCTCGGTGTGGGGTGAAGACAAACTCAGGATGGAGTGGTGTGAGGACTGAACCACAGGCAGCATACACTGTCCCTGGTCTGTGTTCAAACACCCGCTCCCACTCTTCACAGCAGCCCGTGTTGTCCCTGGGGTCTCTGTAAATCAGTATTACAAAAACACTCCCAACTCCACCACAGGGATCTTTCCCCTCCTGTGAGGCTTCCCAGGCTCTCTTTTATTGATGAATATTCTCTCTCACTCTTCTTATTTTGCAGAAACCCAGTAAATACCTCTGACCACCAATGACCCCATTCGATACCTGCTCAAAGCAAGCAAGATCACCTCACTGTTGCAAGTGAGTACATAGGCAGGCATTTCACTGCAAACTCATGGTTGAAGTGTGACAATACATGGCCTTATTTTCCCTGTTTAACCAGAAGTCTGTCCAGAAGTCTGTAAGTATTTTTTCCTGAATTCATTACATTCAAACCCTGTAAGTAGACATCATGTCACTATTATTTGACATTTGCTATCCACTATAAACTGTGATATATAAGATGATAATGGTTGAGAGGTTGAGGAAATAATGTTCAGCGTAGATTTCTTGAAAAGAGTAGATGCTTCAACTACATCTGGAAAAATAAACTTATCAGACAGCTGAAGTAATGGAAAGGTAAAGGAAGGGAGAGGAAACAATATTTGCTACAGTGGTAAGGTGTGAAGTACTATGAAATATTATGAAGGTGGTAATAATATACCAAGGTGTTAATAAGCTTCATCTTTAGTATTTGGCAAAAATCTGCTGTGTAATATTGGCTTCAGGCTTTGTACCAAGAGACTTTCAAGTATCCACTTCAATGTAATTTCTGTCATACCTGAACTTGCACCTGATCAATAACGCTATGATTGCATTTTTTTAAAGATTTTATTTATTTATTTGACAGAGAGACATAGTGAGAGAGGGAACACAGCTAGGGGTAGTGGGAGAGGGAGAAGCAGGCTCCCCACTGAGCAGGGAGCCCGATGCGGGGCTTGATCCCAGGACTCTGGGATCTGACCCCAGCCGAAGGCAGACCCTTAATGACTGAGCCACCCAGGCGCCCCTATGATTGCGTTTTTTTTTTTTTTAAAGATTTTATTTATTTATTTGACACAGAGAGAGATTACAAGTAGGCGAGAGGCAGGCAGAGAGACAAGGAGAGAAGGAAGCAGGCTCCCTGCTGAGCAGAGAGCCCGATGCGGGCCTCGATCCCAGGACCCTGAGATCATGACCTGAGCCGAAAGCAGAGGCTTTAACCCACTGAGCCACCCAGGCGCCCTATGATTGCGTTTTTAAGTTCAAAATAATCAGTCCAAAACACTAGCAATGCAATTTTAGCAACACTTTTGGGTTTAGAGTTAGTATCTAGAGTCACACTCAAATATATATTGACATTATAGATATAATTAGGTGTACACTCTCTTTAGAAATATTTTTACTGAAGGAATAACAGTTGAAATATGAATGTGTGCTTCTCACTGCAAAAATTAATTGCTCCAACAATTGAAGATCTTTGATTAACTACACAAATAGTTAAATAGATACATAAATTGGTGAATACTATACCAGAAGTTACTCCCAATGCAATAAATTTTGGAACAAAAGTATATCCTTTTGGAGTTAAATATATTTAAATAATTTTAAATTAAAGCAAGGACTGATGGAGATTATAGTATATTGATATTCTAGTCTCCATACAAGTGTTCATTATTCTAGCATTTGTAGCATTAGACACAACTTTTAAATGTTTGGTCATTTAATACCATTTACTCAAATAATTTTTAAGGAAAGTTTTTAAGGAAAAAATTCTATTTGGGAATTGAGAATCTTTCTATCTCGAAAGGATGAATCAACACTGTATCAACATTATCACCTAAAAGTTTCACAAGAACTCCAATATCCAAGGTAAATCCTATTCTATCCTGTCGTAAAGTATACAGAACAAAAGGCTATGAGAAAGCATTAGAAATGGACATATTAGAGAATGAGAGAGAAAAATAAAGAAGTGGTTAGCATAAGAGTTACAAAATAACCCAAAATGTGTGGTAACACTCCAATTGCAATTAAAGTTTATTTCCTGCTCCTGTACTGATTCACAGAGGGTATTCTTAGCAGATGGCTTGCCTCCATATGGTGGTTCAGCTGCCCAGATTTTCCATATTTTGGCTTTCCTGTTCCCCTAGAGACATGCCATTACCTGCCTCCAGCCAGGGAAAGGAGAAGGAACGCATGGTCAGGGGTGACGAGATATACTCATTTCTTAACCTGACAATTTCTTGACCTGACGGTGATATACATCACTCCTGAGACATTTTCTCTGTTGTGCATAAAATAGTGGTATTTTAAAATACCTTATCTCTTTCCAACATATATTAAATATTTGTACATGTTTAGAAAAGAAGACTTTTTTTTTTAGCTTCACAGTTTGGTGATCTAATGATGGTTTGGACTACTTGTTTGTGTTTCCCCCAAAATTCATATGTTGAAATTCTAACCCCCAATGGGGTGATATTAGGAAGTGGGTCTTTAAGGGAGAATTAGGTTTAAATGAGTTGTGGGGTGGAACCCCATGATGGACTTAGTATTCTTAGAAGAAGAGAAATAGGCTAGAACTTGCTATCTCCATGGTGTGAGGATATAATGAAAAGATGGAGGTCTGCAAATCAGGAACCAGGGCTTTCACCAGGAACACAGTCGGCTAGAGCCCTGATCTTGGACTTTCCAGCCTCCAGAACCGTGGGAAACAAATTTCTGTTGTTTAAACCTCCTAGCCTATAGTACTTTGTTACAGCAGCTGGAACTAAGACAGACATTGGCACTGAGAAGTAAACCGTTGCTACCACAGGCACCCATCTGTGTGGAACTGGCTAATGGGTAGAAGCTTGTAAGAGTTTTGAAGAGTGTGCTAGACATGGCTGACATTGCTATAAAGGGAATTTAAAATGGATTTCTGGTGAGGACTCAGAAAGAAAAGAGAAGAGCTATAAAAAAAAGGCTTTGATCTTCTCAGGGAATATATAATATAAATAATCACATACAGAATATTGGTAGAAATAATATGGTAAAAGTCATTCCGATGAAGTCTCAGACAGAATTGAGGGATATATTTTTGGACAATGGAATAAAGGTGATCTCTGTTCTAAAGTGGCAGGAACTGGGCTGAGTTGTGTTTGTGTTGTAGTATTTCGTGGAAGGTAGAACTTATGAGCTAAAGAATTGGATACCTTTTTTTTGGTTTGTTTTATTGCATTTTGCTTCATTGCATTTTATGCAAATTGAAGGTTGTGGCAATCCTGTATGTATTGAGCAGATCTACGGGCACCACTCTTTTTTGGGGGGGTGTTTATAGAGACTTTAATTTATTTTATTTATTTATTTTTATTATTTACCCCAGGGTTTTTGTTTTTTTTTAAGATTTTATTTATTTGACAGAGAGATACAGAGAGAGCACAAGTAGACAGACCAGCAAGCAGAGGGAGAGGGAGGAGGAGGCTCCAACTCAGCTGGGAGCCTGATGCAGAGATCGAACCCAGGACCCTGGGATCATGACCTGAGCTGAAGGCAGATGCTTAACCGACTGAGCCACCCAGGCAGGCATGGCTCTTCTAACAACATTTGCTCACTTCATGTCTCTGAGTCACATTTCGGGAATCCTCAGAATATTTCAAACATTTTCTGTTATTATTATGTTTATTATGGTGATCTATGATCAATGACCTTTGATGTTACTATTGTTGTTTTGGGTCATTGGGAACCTTGCCCATATAACAGTGAACTTAATGGATAAACGTTGTGTTGTGTGTGTCCTGACTTCTCCACTGACTAGCCATTTCCCCGTCTCTCTTCCTCTCATCAGGCCTCCCAATTCTCTGAGACACACAATATTGATTAGGCCAATTAATAACCCTACAATGGGGCACCTGGGTGGCTCAGTGGGTTAAAGCCTCTGCCTTCAGCTCAGGTCATGATCTCAGGGTCCTGGGATCGAGGCCCGCATCAGGCTCCCTGCTGAGTGGGGAGCCTGCTTCCTCCTTTCTCTCTCTCTCTGCCTACTTGTGATCTGCTCTCTCTCTCTGTGTCAAATAAATAAATAAAATCTTAAAAAAAAAAATAACCCTACAATGGCCTCTAAGTGTCAGGTGAAAGGAAGAATTGCCATTTTTCACTTTATTTCAAAATTCAGAAAAGATTAATTTTAGTGACAAAGCATGTTGAAAGCTGAGATAGGCCAAAGCTAGACTTCTTACACCAAACATTCATAACCAAGTTGTGAATACAAAGAAAAAGTTTTTGAAGAAAATTTTAAGTGCTACTCCAGTAAACACATGAATGATCACAAAGGAAACAGTCTTATTGCTAATATGGAGGAAGTTCTAGTAGTCCGGATAGGCGATCAAAAGAGCCATGACGGGCGCCTGGGTGGCTCAGCGGTTTAAAGCCTCTGCCTTCGGCTCAGGTCATGATCTCAGGGTCCTGGGATCGAGGCCCACATCGGGCTCTCTGCTCGGCAGGGAGCCTGCTTCCTCCTCTCTCTCTGCCTGCCTCTCTGCCTACTTGTGATCTCTCTCTCTCTGTCAAATAAATAAATAAAATCTTTAAAAAAAAAAAAAAATTTTAAAAGAGCCATGACATTCCCTTAAACTAAAGTAAAATCCAGAGCAAGACTCTACACTTCTCATCAGTTCTTTGAGGCTGAGAGAAGTAAGGAAGCTGAAGAAGAAAAATTTGAAACCAGCAGAGTTTGATTTATGAGGTTTAAAGAAAGAAGCCATCTTTGTAACAGAAAAGTATACTGTGAAGCAGGAAGTGTTGGTGTAGAAGCTGTAGCAAATTATCCAGAAGATCTAGCTAAGATCATTCATGATGGGGGCTACACTAAATGGCAGATTTTCAATGTAGATGAAACAGTCTCTATTGGAAAAAAATATCCATCTAGATTTTCATATAGAGAGAGGAGAATTCAGTGCCTGGCTTCAAAGCTTCAAAGGACAATCTGACTCTTGTTAGGGGAGAGTGTAGTTGCTGACTTTAAGTCGAAGCCATTGTACATTGACCATTCTGAAAATACTACACTCCTTAAATATTGTGCTAAATCTACTCTGCCTGTGCTCTATAAATGAAATAACAAAGCTTGGATGATTTCACTTCTGTTTACTACACCTTTTATTGAATATGTTATGCCCATTGTTGAGACCTACTGCTCAGGAAAAAAAAAAAACTTCTTTCATATTACTGCTCAGTGGCAATGCACCTAGTCATCCAAGAGCTCTCATGGAGATGCACAATGAAACTAATATTGTTTTTATGCCTGCTAACACAATATTTATTCTGCAGCCATGAATCGAGTTATTTTGACTTTCAAGTCTTATTATTGAAGAAATGCATTTCATAACACTATAGCAGGGGACTTTGGTGGTAATTAGGTTTAGATGTGGTCAAGAGGATGGAGACCCCATGATAGAATTTGTATCCTTATAAGAGAAAGGACTTACAGTCTCTGTGATGTGAGAATAAAATGAGACAACAGATATCTGCAGAATAGGAAGAGGGTTTTTATCAGGAACTGAACCAGCCGGCACCTTGTTCTTAGACTTCCAACCTCCAGAATTGTGAGAAATAAATTTCTGTGGTTAAGCCAACTCCATCTGTCATTTGTTATGGCAGTCCAAATGGACTCAGGTAAATGATGAATTCAACTTTCTTTCTACTTTATTTCCTTGCGTTAGATAACTGCCTATTGGATTTCCCAGAGCTAACAAGAGAATGAATCAGATGCAAGGAGTGTTTAAATAATAATAGGAAATCAATATAAAAAGTGTCTTGTCATTGTTATTGGCTATGAAAGATTTACTGATCACTAGAATGTAAAGTTATGTGCACATCTTTCTGTTGAATTTTTACGACATAATTATAGAACAACTTATATATAACAGAATTAATGACCATGAGTAAAAAGATGGGTGGCTACTCTCAACTTTCTTTTTTTCTCCCCCCCCACTCCGCATAGCCAAAGAAGAACCATGTGACATTCAGGAAAGAATCAATCATGCTTGTTCTAACATAAGTTCTTTTAAAAAAAAGGAAGAGTAGTTTTTTGTTTGTTTGTTTGCTTGCTTATTGGTTTGTTTTTGAAGAGGATTCTATTTTTAAAGTTTTACTTATTTATTTGACAGATAGAGACAAAGCGAGAGAGGGAACACAAGCAGGGGGAGTGGGTGAGGGAGAAGCAGGCTTCCCACAGAGCAGGGATCCCAATGCAGGGTTTGATCCCAGGGTCCTGGGATCATGACCTGAGCCAAAGGCAGATGCTTAACAACTGAGCCACTCAGGTGCCCCTGAAGAAGATTCTTGAACAAAATAAAGAATTAAACATCGTAAATCTATTTCCCACTCTTGATACTGTTCAGTACTAATGGTTAACTGAAGATAAAGCAGCTTCTTTTAAATAACCAGAACTGATGGGACCCAGAGTGTAGGTCTTCCCTGATTTCTCTCTAAAGATGCTGCTATCAATATGTTAAAAAGATACTGCAGTCAGTGTACATAGTGTGAATGCTGAGGCAGGTGAACATTAATACATTATTTTGTTACCTTAAAACCAACTATTTCTGAGCCTATATATCAGGACCATTTTTCCTTCAACTTTTGTGTGAATCAGTGGAATTCATAAAAAAATAAGAGAAATAAAATGAGCTAGAACAAGATGCTGAATAGAGACAATCATATTAGGTATGTACTCGAAAAATATTAAAAAAGCATTTTGGCACATAACGTGTAAGGCTTCATTTTGGGGATCATATCAATAAAAGGCCTGAACATCATGAATCATATTTTCTTGTCTGACAGAAGAGTGAGTGATAAATCTATACCTCCATTAGGCATCTCAGAGAGAAAGATGAAATAATGAGTTAGCCATGGCCATCCACAGTACCCACCGTGGGGAAGCCAAAAAATAAAAAATTTTACTCTTCCTCCAAACTCAAAGGAAAACAAATATCTATTAAGAATTACAAGTGTGTAGTCCAGAATAATTCAGCAACTAAAAGCGTTAAGAAATTATTGTCATTGGGGCGCCTGGGTGGCTCAGTGGGTTAAAGCCTCTGCCTTCGGCTCAGGTCATGATCTCAGGGTCCTGGGATCGAGGCCCGCATCAGGCTCCCTGCTCTGTGGGGAGCTTGCTTCCTCCTCTCTCTGCCTGCCTCTCTGCCTACTTGTGATCTCTCTCTATCTGTCAAATAAATAAATAAAATCTTAAAAAAAAAAAGAAATTATTGTTGTTGAATGATAATTTGAAATTTTAAAAACTTGTGAACTTTTTGATAAAATAGCTATAATTAATATTGGTACAATTTCTGGTTTATTTTGGTAAACTGGAAATTAATTATATCCCTTATGGTAGTACTTGGATTCTTCCTTGGTTCTGCCTGAATATGGACATTAATACCTAGGCTTTCATATTTAGTCAAAATACATGTTGGTTATACCTCTCTTTACTAAGGATAGTGTGGTTACAAGAAGAAGAAAAAGATATATTTAAAAAGTAGCCTGAAGTCAAAATATAGAGGGCCTTATAAGTCATATAAAGAGTTTGGAATTCATCTTCTTCATAATGGTGAAGACAAAGTGTTTAAATGTAGAAGAAGACTGGATATACATTTGGAAAATATATATATCTATATATATCTATATATATTCATTCTTTTGACAGTAAGAAACATAAGATTTTAATTGTGTTGCTTAAAATTTGAGTACTTTATAAAGACATCTCAGACTCTAGGATTTGGTCAAAATTCTATATAGAATGCAATCAATTGAAATATTCTATGTGAACTTTCAAAACCATTTTGTGCTATTGGATTCTGGATTCATGACTTACTCAACATCCTTCTGTATTTTTCTAATCAATGCTAGTGAAAGGCTCAGTTGAACTAGATATGGAAAGGCAGAAATGGATTCAGGAAAGTTTCTCCCTTACAAGATTTATGTTTTAAAACCCATTGTTTAGATACACACAAATGGGTTTCAGCTGAAAGCAAAATACATCACATATAGTAGTTTGTTCACATGCTCATCATAAACACCATTTATTCTTTTATAAAAAGAGGATATCAGTTGGGGTCACCTGGGTGGCTCAGTTCATTAAGCCTCTGCTTTTGGCTCAGATTATGATCATGGTCCTAGGATTAGCTCCGTGTCAGGCTTTCTGGTCAGCGGGGATATTGCTTCTCCCTTTCCCTCCACCCCTCCCCCACTGCTCTTGCTCTTTCTGCTGCTCTCTCTCCTTGTCTCTGTCACTTTTTCTGTCTCACTGTCTCAAATAAATAAAATCTTAAAAAAAAAAAGAGGACATCAATTTTGAGGAGTTCAGAATTACAGAGTCCAGAAGATCACCTTATTACTCTGAACTCAAGGATTTCTGTGATGTGAATGGGTATGTTATTAGAAGTAGAAAAGGAAGACAGGAAAAAAAAAAAGAAAAAGTAGAAAAGTAGAAGAAAATAGCCTACAGCAAAGATGAAAGGAAGCAATTTAATGACTAATCATGTTCTTTAATAACTTATTTTAATTCCTTAATCTTTTGTCTAACACGTCTCCAAGTCTCCCCACAGACTCACAAAATTTTCTGACTTCATTCTTTTTTCATGAAGGTGCGCCCCTGGGTCTGTGCACCAGTGTTGTCATTTGCTAGGCTCTTCAGCATTCACACCTATCTCTATTTCCCTGGTTGTATCTCAGGGTATCTCAGAGACTGATGGGCACTCCTGCTGCTACTAACTGGATTTGCCAACTACTATGCCAGTAGTTAGAAATTAAATGGTCTTTTGTCAGGCTTTTCTGCATCCTTAGATGATTACTTGTCAGCTCTTTTCTTGTAATAGAATATTTATATGATGAGAGATTTATTTTGGTGTATATTCAGGCAAAACTGGGAGTATTCTCCCCAAATCTGGTATTTCCTCAAATATAATCATAAGGCATCAGTTTCATAAAGTATCGGGACTAAAAGGTAGTCATGAGTAGAACTGCTTAAGCAAAAGGCAGTAACTAGTAAAACTACATTATGCTTTTTAATTAGTCTACTTTGGCGCCAGTTGGAATTTAAAAGTATGGCTTCAGATATCACTTGAAAACACTAATAATAATATCCCCCACCTTTACACATTTTACCATCCAAAAATATATGATATTCACATGAAACTTATAAAATAGTTTTCATAATATTAAATAAAGCTTAATATGATCTAATACACACTATTTGCCAATCTGATAAGAGTTAAAAATAGAATAATAGAACAAGTAATTATTCATGTTGGACCCCAAACATAAGTTTAAATAGTCTTTGTAATTTTGAGATTTAAATGAACTACTTATAATACAATCCTGCAAAAAATAGTCCTTGTCTCTGAATTGAGATATCAGAACAGACATATGGTTGCCAAAAAATGACAGTTTTGGATATTCCACATGTCTGAGTGATGGCTTCATCCAACTTCACAACATCTGCTTTTGATAAAGGTCTTGTAGTCTCGTAGCACATTTCAGATATTTCAGAGAAGAAAGAGAATTCTGGTCAAAACAGAATTATCTGTAATTTTGTTGTAAATTATGTTTAGGAGTCCAAACTTTTGTGTATATAATTATTACGAGATTAATTATTTACTCAAAAATAATAATGCGTTAGTCTCCAAAGACCTTGGTCTCAGTGAACTCAGGGGTTAAGAGTGGCATTTCAGAAGTAAACAGATAATCGAAATATTGTGTTACCATAGATACAATAGAGCTACACACAAGGTATTATGGGAGCAGACAGAAGGAGTTCCCAGTCTAGATTATATGTTGGCTAACTGAACATAAAGAAAAAAAAACAGAAAAAAATATTCTAAAACCAAGAAACGTAAACAAAAATGGACTCATAGAAAATTGAGCAAAAGGCCTTTGGCAAATCAGCCCCATTTTATACACAAAAACACTGAAGTGTATGTAACTTAATATAGAGATTGATGATGGAACTCAGAACATTATTACCAACTTTGTTTTCCTTGTGCCTCAAAGTACTTAACAGTTAGTTACCTGAAGTTGTTCTGTCCAGGAATAATTTCTGGACAGGTACCCCCATATTGTGTTGATGACTGGTCTCATCATCAGAGATCAGGTGAGTGTGGAATCATGTCACAGAAAAACAGCCAGAGTTCACTCCATACTTGGAAAGAGAATTTAACGAATACACAGCGTTGTCTCAGCCACAGTACGAATTTTATTACCATATTTGTCATGAGAACTTTGAATTACCAAGTCAGAAATTTCTCTGTCACACACCGAGAGGGCAAAAGTCAGGAGGACTTTCAGACAGAACAGAAGGACTTGACAAAAGAGGGACAGAAACTCTTGATGGCAGACTTTACTAAAGGGCAAAAAACTGTTTTCATGGCAGTAAAATTACTTCATGAGCATCAGAGAAGAAAGCTTTTGCAAAAGAACATGGTGATGTGTCAGGGGAAAATTCAAGTCTTGCTCTATGAAGTTTGCCTCATATTGCTTGGCAGAGGGAACTTCAAACAAAGAAGAAAGAAAGAAAAACAAAGGGAAGGAAGAAAGGAAGGGAGGGAGAGAGGAAGGAAGGAAGGAAGGAAGGCAGGAAGGAAGGGATGGAGGAAGGGAGGGAGGAAGGGAAGAAAGAAGGAAGGAAGGAAGGAAGGAAGGAAGGAAGGAAGGAAGGAAGGAAGGAAGGAGAGAAAGAGAAAAGACCAGAAGGCATTGTAAGGCTCTAATATAATAGACCCCTGAATCAGTAGAGATGGTCAAAACAAGTGAAAGTTTATCAGAAACAACATAATGGGGAACAGTATCAGCATGTTAATTGCTGTAGCTAGGGACTTCAATTTTTCCACATACCTCAGAGAAAGCACCTGAGATGGTTTATTATCCAGACTTCTGAGATTATTATGTATCATATTGAGAGCATGCTCTGGTTGCATGAAGCCTGTATAAGAATTAATGAAGTGCCGGGTGCCTGGGTGGCTCAGTGGGTTAAAACCTCTGCTTTCGCTCAGGTCATGATCTCAGGGTCCTGGGATCGAGCCCCACATTGGCTCTCTGCTCAGCAGGGAGCCTGCTTCCTCCTCTCTCTCTGCCTGCCTCTCTGCCTACTTGTGATCTCTCTCTCTCTCTCAAATAAAAAAAAAAAGAATTAATGAAGTGCCTTCCTTTGTAAATGAATTACCAATGAGTATATATGATATTAAAAAAAAGTAGATGCCATGTCCTGTAAAGATTCCTGGGAAAAACAAACAACATGGATACCTTTGTATATTTTGCTGTTCTACGCATGAGAAGATAATGCTATAGGCTTATTATAAGATTCATTCTTGGGATAGTTTTTTCTGAAAAAAAGAAATAAAATGAAGGTAGGTTGAAGTTTGGTACTCCTGGACTTTAGCAAAATTAGTAAGTAATCCACAAAGTCTGTTTTTTTCTTGACTTTATTAGCATATCCTTATCTCAGCTACTGAGTGGTATATCTGAAGAGTATATATTTCACATTGTAAAATTTACTAATTATGCTGAGTAATATTATATAAACCTGATAATGATTTCAGGACTGATTATAGGGCCTCATATGCAAACTTGACTGGCTAGCTCTAAGTCATTTTATTAAAAACAATGTCACTTCCTTCATGTGATTTTATATGTGTGTGTGTATATATACACACACACATATATATATATAGACACACATATATATGTGTGCGTGTATGTATAATGTTATTATATATATTTTATATAATGTATAGTATATTATTTAATGTATAAAACGTCAGTGTTACAAATGAGAATGGACAATTGTCTAATAAAGAAAACATAAACTTTGGAGAAACGACCATGTTTTGGAGGTCTCATGAAAATCACCTGGAGCATTAACATTTTCATAATTGTGGAAAGCCACATGCAAAAGAATGGTACTTGACCACTTTCTTACATCACATACAGAAATAAACTTAAGATGGAATATAGACCTAAATGTGAGACCTGAAACCATAAAACTCCTAGAAGAAAACGTGGCAGTAATTCCTTTGAAATCAACCATAGAAACATTTTTCTAAGTATGTCTCAACAGGCAATGGAAACGAAGCAAAATTAAACTATTGGGACTACACTAAAATAAAAAGCTTTTGCACAATGAAGGAAACTACCAACTAAATGACAAGGCAACCTAATGAATCAGAAAAGATATTTGAAAATGATATATTTGATGAAGGGTTAATATCCAAAATATATGAAGAATGCATTTAACTTAATATCAAAAAAATAAGCAACTCGATTAAAAAAACAAAGGACCTAAATAGACATTTTCTAAAAAAGACATACAGATGGCCCACAGATGCATGAAAAGATGCTCAACATCACTCATCATCAGGGAAATGAAAATCAAAACTACAATGAGATGTCATTTAGTCAGAATGGCTAGAATAAAAAAAGATAAGAAATAACAATTGTTGGGGGGGATGTGGAGAAAAAGGAATCCTTATACACTATTGGTAGGAATGCCAATTGGTGCCGCTACTGTGGAAAACAGTATGGAGTTTCCTCAAAGATTTAAAAATAGTATTACCATTTAATACAGTCATTCTACTACAGAGTATTTTCCCAAGGAAAACAAAAACACTTATTTGAAAAGATATATGCATTCCAGTGTTTACTGCAGTATTATTTATAATAGCCGAGATATTGAAACAACCCAAATATCTATCCATAGATGAATGGATAAAGAATTACTCAGCTGTGAAAAAAAATGAGATCTTGCCATTTACAACAACATGAATGGACCTGGAAGGTATAATGCCAAGTGAAATAAGTCATACGAAGAAAGACAAATACCATATGATTTCACTTATATGTGGACTTTAAGAAACAAAACAAAGAGGGGTCCCTGGGTGGCTCAATCAAACCAAGCCTTCTTCCGACTCTTGGTTCAGGTCATGATCTCATGGGTCCTGCGATCAAGCTCTCCAGCCAGCTCTGCACTCAGCACTGAGTCTGCTTGAGAGTCTCTCCCTCTGCTCCCTTCATGCTCCCTCTCTTTCTCTCAAATAAATAAATAAATATTAAAAAGAAAGAAACAGAACAAAGAATGAGAAAAGACAAAAGAACAGACTCTTAAATACAGATAACAAATTGATAGTTGCCAGAGGGGAAGTGGGTAGGGGATAGATGAAATAAATAAAGAAGATTAAGAATGCACTTCCTGTGGGATACCTGAGTGGCTCAGTTGGTTAAGCGGCTGCCTTCAGCTCGGGGCATGATCTCAGGGTCCTGGGATCAAGTCCCACATCGGGCTCCTTGCTCAGTGAGGAGTCTGCTTCGTCTTCTACCTCTGCCTGCTGCTCCCCTGCTTATGCTTTCTCTGTCCCTCTGATAAATAAATAAAATCTTAAAAAAAAATAAAGAGAAAATAGCTCATTTCACAGATACTGAGTCCTATCTCAATCTACCTGACTGTCATGAGGCCTCAACTATGGGACAGGCTGAGGAAAAATTATAAAAAAAAAAAAAAGAAAAAAAAAGAGTGCACTTACTGTGATGAGAACTGAGTGGCGTATAGAATTGTTGAACCATTATGTTATACAGTTGAAACTAATATAACACTGTGTTAATTATACTTCTATAAAGTTTTCATAATCACTATGGTTTAGTGGCTATGAACTCTGAACTAAGCCTCCCTTTGTGCAAAATCTGTGCCATCTCTCTTCACCGTTCTGAGCACTTAGGCAGAATTTTCCATCATATATTCTTTAGTTGATTCTGTGATAGAAAGGAGAGAATACAGTGACCTACTTTACAGATTTGTGTGCTGATTAAATGAGATATTCCTTATAAAATATCTAGCAAAAACCTGGCTCATAGGAAAAAAAAAAAGAAAGAAACAAGATATCTCCGTTATCAGTATTATAAGATTAAATGTTAGGGCATAGGAATTTCCAAATCCTGGCAATTCCATACAGAGCAGGATTGCTTTGAGCTTCAAAGGTAATCTATAAATTATTAGATGAATTGTAATTACTTTGAAATAATTCTGGGTTCACAGATTAAAAGAAACAAACTTTTAAATAATGTCTACTGAATAAAAAGAAGTAAAAATACCATACAAATTTTGTTGCACTGATGCACTGGGGTTGGGAAAATATGGTTAACTGAATATATGGATAACTCAAATTTGTCACAAACATAGTTTATTTTTTCCCATTCATATAGTGAAGAAAAAAATTAGACTTTTGTTATTTCGATAAATTCAGTCAGATAAGTAGTACTGAAAGATGCTTGAGTGATTCATGATCTTATAGGGCACCTATAGTTTTCCCCCAGAGACTTGCACAAAAGGGAAATAGCATTGCAACTAGGGATCTCAATTATTACACTGAAACACAATCGAGATAAGATAAATACATCTGATGTAACAGAATTATTAAGAATACCAAAGAGATCTCACTGAGTACATTAATATATTCAAAGAAAATAACTTGTCAATCGGAAAAAAACAAAAAGGATTGGTCAGGAAAGGAGCCCTCAAGCATAATTTGCAGAGGCAATTATCCACAACATCCATTCAAGCACAATTCAGAGGTTCTTTAAGAAAGAAAACCTTCACCAAAATATTTATGGTGCTATTGGTAAACCCTTCCTGGAGACAGGTAGACTACTTCAAGATTATTTTATTAACATAAGTAACACATTTCTCTCAGTGTAGGAAATTCTAATTATAATAGGGTTGGCATCAGAACAAGAGCGTTTAAATGATTAGCATAAGGGTCCTAAGCAAAATTTGGTTTCATCTGTAGAAATTCCTACTGCAAAAATAATGGATATTTTTGCTTAAGAATTATTCGATCTGTATTCTAATTAATAAATTATGATTTGGCTTTGTATTTCAATTTCATGAAGTATTGGTTTGTTTTCCTGAGAAAGGAATAAGTTCTCATGTATAGACATATCAGGTTCCTGACCATGCAAATCTGAGCACCAGGCCTTCCCTGAGATAAACCCCCAACATACATATGCTGGCTTCTTCTGGAAACACCCAGAGCCAACTAAGTTTCCATTATACTATTCATATTAGTCTTGTCTTTATGGAAAATCTATTACCAGAGATTAATTATTATCATTTCCTTTTTTTCTAAGCTTCTCAGTAAGCTATTATTCCCCAACCTCTACCAATAGCTCAAAATTCCTTAGTTCCTGACTTACCCATTTACACTAGGATATCTGAAAGCATATCTAAATTAATCAGTTTAGAACAGAACTCTAGATCCACCCTCCAAATGCACTCTTGTCCTGTCTCTCTTGTACTCTTCCCCATTAAGTGGCACCATTTCATTTAATTGTTCAAGCCTAAAAGCTGGGAGTCTGTCCTCCCTTTCTTCTTCACTCCTAAGTCAAATCATCATAGCAATTCTTGTCAACTCCTCATTGCAAACATTGATTGAGTTGAATCCATTCACCTCACTACCTCCCTGATCAGCTTTCACTTTTATCCTAATAGTCCATTAACTGATCCAATGGTCTTCCACCCTCCCTCTCTCTCTCATAGATGAATGTTTGTGTCCCTCCCACACCACCTTTATATGTTGAAATTCTAACCCCCAGTGTGATGTTGGGAGGTGGAAATTTTGGTAGATAACTGGGTCAGGGGGATGGAGATGTCATCAATAGAATTAGTGTCCTTGTAAGACATTAGAGAGTTTTCTTTCTCTTTATCTGAGGAGGGAGCAAGAAGAGGGTCATCTACAAATCAGAAGGAGGGATCTCACTGTAAGCCAACTTGGTCGGCACGCTGGTCTCAGACTTTTCGGCCGCCAGAATGGTGAAAAACACATTTTTGTTGTTGCTTAAGCCACCTAGTTTATAGTATTCTGTTTTAGCAGCCCAATCTAATATGTTCTCCCAATGATTTTTTCGCCCAGAAGCCAGAGTTATCTTTTAAAATTATGAAACCCTACATGCCATTATCAAGCATCGAAGATTAAATTCCACACACTGAATGCTGATTTGTGAGGCAGCCCAAGATCTGCCCTCCGATGCCATCCCCTCTTGTCCGCTGGGCTCCAGGCTCACTATGGTGTCTTCTCCTTTCTATTTAATTCTCGGTTCTGGCACTTTTTTTTTTTTTTTTTTTTTTTTTNGTTTGGGCCTTTTTTTTTTTTTTTTTTTTAAGGAGGCTCTATGCCCAATGTGGGGCTTGAACTATTTTTTTTTAAATTTTATTTATTTATTTGACAGAGAGAGAGATCACAAGTAGGCAGAAAGGCAGGCAGAGAGAGAAGAGGAAGCAGGCTCCCCGTTGAGCAGAGAGCCAGATGTGGGCCTCGATCCCAGGACCCTGAGATCATGACCTGAGCCGAAGGCAGAGGCTTTAACCCATTGAACTTAAAACCCCAAGAGCAAGAGCCACATGATCTCCTGACTGAGACAGCCAAGCACCCCTAGTTCTTGCACTTGTTGATTCTCTGCTGGGAATTCTTTCTCTCCAGATCTTTCCTGTTACTCATCTCTGACTGTCAAGTATCACCCCTTGGATGGTCTTTCCTGATTAGTTCATTTAAAGTAGCCCCACAGACATTCCTTTGCAAAGCACCACACTTTGTTTTCTTCATGATATACACGATTTTCTCATAGAATCTCATATTTTTTCCATCTATGAAAACAAGGATGCTGTCGGACAGATTTATAGCTGTTTTCTTCACACCAAGAAGGACATATGGCATAAACCTGGCAGGCACTCCTAAGGGTTTGTTAAAAGAGTAGATTGCACAGGGAACATAGACCAGAGGTTACGGGGAGAAAATACATTTTTAGATGACATAGTTCAATTTCCTTTTTTTCCCCTCCCAAAGTCCAGAACTGTGACAGTGGTTAAATTTGCCTATGGGCTTTTAACTGGTTAACAATAAAATCAGAACTCAAACAAAATTTTCTGACTTCTAGTTCAGAGCACATTTAACATAATACACTGCCTGTTCAATAGCCCTATCCTTCTGGAGACACATACAGAAGTTACAGAAGTTTCATTAACTTTACTTTGCATTATATCCTATCTATTCCTATATAAAATAGGGTTTTGAGCTGACAAAATTTCAACATAAATAAAGCAGCACTTGTGTTAAAACATTGCATACTCGGCTCAGGTCATGATCTGAGGGTCCTGGGATCAAGCCCTGCATCAGGCTCTCTGCTCATCAGGGAGCCTGCTTCCCTCTCTCTGCCTGCCTCTCTGCCTACTTGTGATCTCTCTCTGTCAAATAAATAAATAAAATCTTAAAAAAAAAAGACATTACATACTTTTTTCCTGTAATAGGTGCCATCTTCTATTGGGTTATTTATTAAAGAATATAGAGCAATAATGGCTCTAAGCAGTGCTTCTCCAATAGACTAATATTGTTTAAGTCAGCATTTCCTACTCACACACAAATTCTAATCCTAATTTCTTTAATGTAATATTTTTAGTTTGTCTTTAATGGATTAAAATATATTTGAGGAAATAGACCTTGCATTTAATTTACTTTCTCACAAATGATTTTGCCATATTCTTAATAAAATGTTGAACATATGGTGGAATCTAAATACCATGTTATAGAGTTCATTTCATTTTTCAAGATTTGGCCTCTGAGAACAGAATAGTTTCTCAACAGACCTGAGAAAGGCTTACAAAGGAATACCATCTATGCCCAGATTGCATGGGTACATTCCACCTAAATAGTCAAACATGAGAAAAGGATTTGGCCAGGAGAAGATCAAAACGTAACAAAAATACCATTCTTGTTCCTCTGCCTCTGTGACATAAATTAAGAGGAGCCCTAAAACCAACATCCACTTTAGGGATCCTCTGTTCTAGTTCTGTTATTTTTCTCCTTAGTTGTCCAAACCGTAGTTCATAGTTAAATGACAATTTTTCTTTGCAATCCACTTTTATTTTCTACTTTTAAGAACTCCTTGTCAAAGCCTGGATTAATTAAGCTATGGAACCCATTTTTAAAAATCTTGCTGTAGAAAAAAAAAATGACTATTATTTCCAGCAAAACGATGATCTCTCAGACAAAGTCTAGCCTCACTGGGGGATCCCACGGTTCTACAGATATTCTGTATAATTTTCAGTTTGATCACTGATATTTTTTACTGAAATATTAGACCACTGTCTCCATTTTCATTGTTGTGTGGTTAATCAAATGTCTTCAGTTTAAAAGTCCTCGAGGCTATGAATTGGTCTGCTTTTGAAGATTTCCTTGCTCACTGGACCAAATTCAATACAGCAGAGTTGGTACAGGGCAGAGCAAAAAAGAGGTTAACCACACTTGGCTATCTCAGATGTATGTGTTTTGTCTGCATAATGCCAAAACAACTTGTGTAAAGGAGAGGCAAGAAGAAATTTTATTTTGTTCCCTCTCTCGTTGTGCTAACTGAAGTTATTACCTCCTTGCCCCCTTCTGCAAACACACCCCTATTTATTCCGGGCATCATAAAACAATAAATGGCGATTCGTTATAGCAGAAATAACAGGCATTTCTGTAAATGCTGTATTTTACCCTCTCCCCAGCTTGTTTTTGAATGAAATCATGGGAAATTAATTGCAGTCTTGAAAAATGCCTCGATAAGGAATATTTCTCTTATATAGGTATGTGATATTCCTTGTAAAGAAGCATAACAACAGGCATTTTGCAGATCATCTAGATCATCTATTAAGTTTGCTCAAGTTATATTTTCTTCTTTGTTAATAGTTCACAGTGGTAAGAATATAAAAAACCAAACCAACTCAAGAGAAGGCTTCTGCAGTCACTCTGCATATGTTATCTCTGTCAAAATAAACTTGGTTTAAATTCTTTAAGAACTAAAAAGAAGTTCAACTGGAAAGCAAAAAAAAAGGCATTTTTGTTCCATATTTATGCAAGTATATGTGGAGAATCTGGATGACATCTTTCGTGTCCATCAATGTTCCCACTTCTCATTATCACTGGTAACGGAAAAAAAAAAAACAATCTGTCCTGATAATTCATAAGTTTTAACTCTTCCTATTTTCTGAAATCTTACAGCAGCTTGAACTGTGCATGCAGCCCCTTATTTTGTGCTATTAATTTTTGGGACAAGTCAAATCACGCCTGTTTGGGTGTTGGGTAATAAAGGATGTTTAATGCTTGTTTAATTCATCTTTGTGCCCAAGCCCATGCACATTGTCTGGCTTAGTAAATATTTTCTTAACACATAAACATATGAAATCAAAGCACATAGGAGGGTTACACAGCTGAAAGGGGCAGGTGAATAAGCTGTACATAGAGACCCATTCTATCTGCATTTTGTATTCACTCCATTTGCTATACAGCATTTGGGCTTCAGAACATATTTTGAGATTTCCCATCTTCCAAGCTATCACCGATTTTTTGAATGATATTCTCAGTTTTTTTAGGGACAGACAATGAAACCAGAAAGTGAATTCCATGGGGAAGATAATGGTGAGTAGTTATTCAGAGCCATGTCTGCACAGCTCCCTTTTTTTGTGGGGGAATGAATTTCAATGATTCATTTCTTCTGAGCCATGTTTATGCACGTGTATTTCTTGGGATGGATTAAATTGACCGAAAACTAATGTAAGCAGAGTGAAAAATTAACAGGGTTTTAAAATCATTTTATTTATTGGTAGCCGGTAGTAAATTCAGAAGTCAATTTTCTATCCATAAATCAAGACAGAAGTTTTTTTCCCCCAAATTTTATGAGTGTGTAGTTGTGAGAAGCATGGATTAATATACTTAGTAAAAATGTAGTTACATTAAGTAACTGTCAGATTATCTCTGATGATAATTTATTTCTTTGACATCAACTAATGGTCATCCAAAGCATGTAATGCCAGGAAAGTAGCTTTTAGTGAATAACTTTAACTGATAACAGCAGATAGAAGGGACATAGAGGATGCAGAATATGAGATACAAAACTGTAAGTACTTACAGTTGGCAAATAGGGAACAACTATCATAGTCTCCTAAGGCAGGGAAATATTCTTTAGTCATTGATCATGGATGGTGAGACGGAAGAAAAATATCCCACAATTAAAGTGACTGTGTTTTGGCTGACATGATCCATACAAAAAGTGGGGCGCCTGGGTGGCTCAGTCAGTTAAGCATCCAACTCTTGATTTCAACTCAGGTCATGATTTCAGCTCAGACATGACATCAAGCCCTGCATTGGGCTCCATGATGGGTGTAGAACCTGCTTAAGATTTTCTTTCTTCCTCTCCCTCTGCTCCTCCTTGCCCCCCTCAAAAAAAAAATAAATAAATAAAGAGTGGGTTGTGGGTGACTGTGCATCTTACAATTTTTATTAGAAAGAACAGTGTGTGATACAACACCAATCAAGGCCATATGTAAAAGTTCCCCAAATTAATGTAAAATCACAACCTTGTTCCACAGACTGCTATCTGTCTATCTCATGATATGCTGTGCTAATAGCAGGCAGTGCTAGTGGCTATGCTGGGTATTATTAGGCTCTGCTGAAAACCTACCAAAAATGTGTGCAAACAGAACTACAAGAACCATGGGGTCTTGTTTTTGAAAGTCTCATTCATACTGTAGGAGATTCTAGATTATCAGGATATTGCCATTGCATGGCAAAATTTTTCAGTAGGCTGTAAAAAGAAACATGTTGACTGAGAAACAGAATGTCCTACAGTGATGTTGAAGAAATGAGATATGTTGTAAAGACAGAAAAAGGCAAGGCCCTTATTAGAATATCACAAGAAGGCATAGTAGAGCGAGTCTTTATCAGAACTAACAGGGATGCCTAGGTGGCTCAATCAGTTAAATGTCTGCCTTTGGCTCAGGTCATGATCCAGGGTCTTGGGATGGAGTCCTGCATCAGGCTCCCTGCTCACTGGGGAGTCTGCTTCTCCTTCTCTCTCTGTCTTTCCCCCTACTTGTGCTTGCTCTCTTTCTCTCTCTCTCACAAAAAAAAATAAAATAAAATCTTAAAAAAATCATCTAATAAAATCTAATGTGAGCTAGAAGTATGATCACATAAAAAATTTAAACATTTTGGGTAGCCATTAAAAAGTAAAAAATAAAACTGAATTTTCATAATATATTCTATCTAACTACATAGATGCAACATATTTTTAACATAATCAAAATACAATTATTGAGGTATTTACATTGTTTTTCATGCCAAGTCTTGCAAATCTAACACATATTTTATACTTAGACTGCATTTCAATTTTGACTAGACAGTCAAGTTCAGTAAACACATGGGTTTAATAGCTTTTCAAATGGCACTGCTCAGTGTAGACTGAACTTCTTATGGTTAGCAAGAACTCGAAGGAAAGCTAAAAAAATTTCACTAAATTCACTTAAAAAAATATCATCATGCTTGAGGAAACACATCTAGTTAGATAATTCAGGGAACAGTCTCATGTTCATGCCAGCTTCTTCTAATTTGGGGAAGATTTCAAAGTGATGAAGAGGAGATGGGGAGAGAAGTAAGCATATATCCCTGAGAACGCAAGCTGAACTGGGTTAGGGATATGTAAGGAAGCCCAAAATAGGAGGAGATATTTAACGAATCTGTCTGTGAGCTCTACTAAGTTGCTTTTAAGTCCAGTGTTTTCTATAAACTTCACATTTTGGTGATTACCTGACCGATTTCCTGGGATTCAGATAATTTTATAAGTAAAAGACCCCAACCCCCCCCCCCATGGCCCACACTCATGCCCTGGCCCTGGAGATCAAACAACTATGCTGTATAAGGCCCTGGTCTTCAATGATTCAGTATAGAAGGGTCATGCAGTGGGTAAGCAGATGTTCCAATTTGCCCAGGAAATTTCCCTTTTATGCTTATTATCCCAGTGCAATTATTCAAAGTTCTTTGTGGCATTCTCAAGCATATTTAAATTTAGAAGATAAATTATATGTTCACTCCATGAGGCAAATCTCAGAAGTAAGGCCTTATGGACACTCAAGGAATTCCACACCCAATAATGGTTCGAAGACATTGGTGCGATACCAACGTCCACAAAGATGGGGAAATTTGGATGTAAGATCCTAATTCATTAAGAACAAATTGATAAGAAGAAGGAACTAAACTGACTTTTTTGTACTTAAGTTGGTTTATTTCAAAATGAGGATATATTTTCTCTCTCCACAGCTCTCTTTTCTATGTAATTTTGTGTCCATTTGAATCCCAAAGTTGCTGTCACCATTAATAAACCTGAGTAGTTTAAAGCCACATATTTATTAAGTACCTAGCTATTTCTTGCTCTATCTAGAGATTTCCTTAAATTATCAGACTTGTTTACTGTGAACTTACAGTTTTAAAATATATTTGTAATAAAACAGCTCTAAATAAAGTGGTTTATTAAGATCTTCACCTTGCATCCTATTTTTTAAAATAATTATTATTACGTCTTTACTGACCTTTATAGAGTATGAGCTTTAGGGGAAATTTCAAGTTTTCAATTAACTTTGAATATGACTAGAGTTTTATAAATGAGGAATGATTTAGGTGCAAATTTATGGCTTGTAAAAGATTATAGTTAACTATGTGCTAAAGTAAAGAAACTAGCTATCTGGAAAGTGTTTGTTTATAGAGGAACATAAACAACTTGCATTAGAGAAATTTACAAGAATGTGGGGAATGATCAGAATGTACCTAATGTGTTTATATGTGGATATAAAATATGTAATTTATTATATTGATTTTCAGCTATCAAAGATACACCGATCATAGTAACTTTACCTTCTTTTCCAAGATACCTCATCAAAATGATTTTATTTTACTGTGTATCTATAATACATGAGTCAGGATGCCTTGACCTTTTTATTTTCTTCTACCTTTTTTGTTCAAGCTATTAATAGACAAGGAAAAAATTCTCTAGACTAAGAAAAAGCAATAATTTAATGAAAACGGTACCTAGTATGCAATAAGAATAGGCAGATATCAATATATAGTTTTGTTTTGTTTATTTTTTAAAGTGACTTGTCAATCCTGGATCTTTATTAAAGTCAATCTTTAATTGTTCAAAATTATTAGGAAGTTGAGTGAATTAAATTAGATGGCATTAAAAAAAATCATACCTTTTTACAACTTTCAAAAATGCACATACTCTCATCAATGTGAATAGCAAAATACTTCCTAGCAAATTTACTGCCGAAGGAGTTTAAATAAATATATAGTAACTTTTTTTTTCAAAGATTTTATTTATTTATTTGATACAGAGAGGGAGAGAGATCACAAGTAGGCAGAGAGGCAGGTAGAGAGAGAGGGGGAAGCAGGCTCCCCGCTGAGCAGGGAGCCCAATGCAGGCCTTGATCCCAGGACCCTGAGATCATGACCCGAGCCGAAGGCAGAGGTTTTAACCCACTGAGCCACCCAGGCGCCCTATAGTAACTTTTAATTAACATTAATCATCTGGCTGTTACTGATGATAAATCTGTATTCGTATTTTTTATTATTATTTTTAAAATTGTATTTAATCTTTATTTTTTGAGAGAGAGACAGTGTGTAATCACATGAGTGGGTGGGAGAGGTGAAGGCAGAAAGAGAGAGAGAATCTTAAGCAGGCTCCACACCCAGCAAGGAGCCTGATGCAGGGCTCTATCTCACGACCCTGAAATCATGACCTGGACTAAAATCAACAGTCCAATGCTCCACTGACTGAGCTCCCCAAGCCCCCCAGTATTATTATTTTTATACTAAAGCTTTTTTACTATGTTTTTCAAATATCCATAAATATAGATAGAATAACATAATGAACGGCAATCTGAGCTTAAAGAATTATCAGTTTTGTCATATTTGCTTTTTTAAAAATATTTTTTGCTTAAATGTTATTTAAAAGTAATTCCTAGATAATTTACTCTTAAATATTTCAGAATACATCTCTGAAAAATAACATTTTCTTAAATGACCACAATATTGTGATCACATCCAGTGAATATTATGTTAGAAAATCACATGTAAAATATATTCTTACATGAGCACATTACTATCAAAACATCTACCAAAATTAATTCAGCTTCTTAAAATATAATCATGGGATGCATATTTAACCATATTAGAAAGAATGCATTATTAGTTATCTACTTTCCTATTATTTTATTATTATTAAAAATATGGAAATCTGCAAAAACTGAAGAGAAGTAAANCACTGAAAAAAGAAGTAAATAATATACATGTATAATAATATATTTTCACATATAAATATATTTGCATAATACATATAATATACATATAATAAATAATATACAATGTATATTATGTAAACATGCATTCATATGTATATATGCATGTATGTGTGTACTATTTAATAATTGCGATTTAGATTACAAATAGTGTTATTCATTTCAAAGAAATACCTTTTGAGCCTCTCTAAAGATAAATGTTATACTTGAACTGTTTTTTACTTTTTCTGTTTGCTTGATGAAGCCAGGTTGTTTTTCCTGTAGAATTACCCAATCTGAATAGTGCTAATTGCATACATTTGATGTCTCTCATCATCATCTGTTCCAGGTATTTTCTATAAATTGGGAGCTAGATGTAGAGTCTTGGTCCAACTGAGGTTCAAATTTATTTTCGTAAAATTATTTTACATGTAGTCACCGTGAGATCATTAAGGTGGTTGTTACATACTATATTTTCTGTGAATTTGTGTGTGTGGTAACTTGTTTTTAGATGACGTCAGCCACTGATGAACTTTAGATAGATGACACACAAATCCATTAAGGAGTGGAAAATGCTGATGTCCTAATTCTCTTCTGTCTTTTATTAGCTAGACTACTTCTTTCAAGATTAATTCCCTCTCCTCAATTATTTGTTTACATGAAGTAAAGTTCATGTAAAAAAGACAGTTTAAATGTTTTATTCCTGTTTCATTTTTTTTTACTGTGTGCTAACTCATCTATTTCTTTTTGTCTTTTCCTTTTTTAAGTTTTTATTACATTCCAGTTCGTTAACATACAGTGTAATATTAGCTTCAGGTGTACATTATAGTAATTCAACATTTTTGCCACACCCCGTGCTCCTCACAAGTACACTCCTTAATCCCTATCACCTATTTCACCCAACCCCTATCCACCTTCCCTCTAGTAATTATCAGTTTGTTCTCTATAGTTAAAAGTCTTGTTTCTTGGTTTGTCTCTCTCTCTTTCATTTTTCTCTTTGCTCATTTGTTTTGTTTCTTAAATTCCACATATGAGTGAAATCATATGGCATTTGTCTTTCTCTGACTGGTTTATTTTGCTTAGCATACTACTGTCTAGCTCCATCCATGTCATTGCAAATGGCAAGATTTCATTCTTTATTATGCCTGTGTAATATTTCACTATGTATAAGAGGGAGATATATATCTATTATATCTATCTATCTATATACAAACACACATACCACATCTTTATTCATTCATCAGTTGATGGACAGTTGGGCTGTTTCCATAATTTGGCTATTACAGATAAGGCTGTTACAAACATTGGGGTACATGCATTCCATTGATTTGGTATTTTTGTGTTCTTTCGGCAAATAACTATTTCATTAAAAAAAAAAGTGTTCTGGGCTCCTGGGTGGCTCAGTTGTTAAGTGTCTGCCTTTGGCTCAGTTATGATCCCGAGATCTTGGAATCAAGTACCACATTGGGGGCGCCTGGGTGGCTCAGTGGGTTAAAGCCTCTGCCTTCGGCTCAGGTCATGATCTCGGGGTCCTGGGATCGAGGCCTGCATCGGGCTCTCTGCTCAGCAGGGAGCCTGCTTCCTCCTCTCTCTTCTCTCTCTGCCTTCCTCTCTGCCTAATTGTAATCTCTCTCTGTGTTTCAAGTAAATAAATAAAATCTTTAAAAAAAAAAGTACCACATTGGGCTCCCTGCTTAGTGGGGAGTCTGTTTCTACCTCAACCCCACCCCCTGCTTGTGTTCTCTTGCTCTCTCACTTGTTCTCTCTCTCTCTCAAATAAATAAATAAAATAGTTAAAAAAAATAATGTTCCACTGTCCACAATAGCTAAACTATGGAAAGAGCCTAGATATCCATCAACAGATGAATGGATAAAGAAGATGTGGTGGATATATACAATGGAATGCTATGAAGCCATCAAAAAAACCCCAAAATCTTGCCATTTACAACAACGTGGCTGGCACTAGAGGGTATTATGCTAAGTGAAATAAGTCAATTAGAGAAAGACATTTATCATATGATCTCACTGATATGAGGAATTTGAGAAACAAGACAGGATCATAGGGCAAGGGAGGGAAAAATGAAACAAGATGAAACCAGAGAGGGAGACAAACCATAAGAGACTCTTAATCTCGGAAGATAAACTGAGGATTGCTGGAGGAGAGAGGGGTGGGAAGAATGGGGTGGCCAGGTGATGGACACTGGGGAGGGTATGGGCTATGGTGAGTGCTGTGAATTGTGTAAGACTGATGAATCACAGACCTGTACCCCTGAAACAAATAATACATTACATGTTAATAAAAAAATAATGTTCCAAAATTATAATTTCCTATCTCCAAAATTGGTCCATGATTTTTGAACTCACAGGTAATGAATTTTAATCCATTGCAATCATTATGTTCTTTGGTGTTCAAATTGTCCCATCTCTACTAGGTGAGAGCTTTCTCAGACTGTGTCCTGGGTATTATCAAACTATATCAGAATATGAAGAAGAATTATTTCCAAATATTTTATGATGTTAGAATAACATTCATATCAAAATCTGACAAGGAAATTATGAGAACATAAAATAACAAATTATTATTCCTTCTGTACATAGATGCAAAATCATTCACAAAACAGTGGCAAGTCAAATCCATCAAGATATAATCAGCTAATATATTATAAACAAGTAGAATTTATCCCAGGCATGCAAAAATGATTTAACATACAAAACTGGGAAATGACATGGTCATCTAATTAGATGCAGAAAAATCGCTGGTCAAATTTAACACACCTTCATGAAAAAAAGCGCTCAGCAAGTTAGGAATCGAGAGACATTTTTGTCTATTTACTGAAGGCCAGCCACAAAAAGCCTTCATCTAAAACACTCACTCCGGTAAAACATTGAACATACCTCGCCTAAGTTTGAGATGACAAGAATCTCTTCCTTCATCATTTTTATTCAGTCTCATACAAGAGAACATATCTGATGTCATAAAGCAAAAAACAACAACAAAACAACAAAAGCAGAAGTATAAACATTGGAAAGGAAAAGTCCAAACTCCTGGAGCACAGTTGGCATGATTATTTACGTTAAAATTCAATGATATATGTAAAAATCTATTATAACTTATATATGAATTTTTAACAAAGTTACAGGTATTACGTAAATATATAATACTTATATTTCTAGGTACCAGTAATGAGTAATTAGAATTTTTTTTAAATTACCATTCATAACTAGCATCAAAAAGGACAAAATAATTGGGGATAGTTTTATTGAAAGAATGCAAGACTATTATAGTTGAAATTTTACAAAAATAGTGTATAGAAAAGCTAAATGAGACATAAATCCAAATTGAAAGACTTATATTGTTGAGATGATAGTTTTCCTAAATTTGATGTACAGATTGAACACAACTTCATTTAAAATCATAAGATTTTGGGCGCCTGGGTGGCTCAGTGGGTTAAAGCCTCTGCCTTCGGCTCAGGTCATGATCTCAGGGTCCTGGGATCGAGGCTCACATCGGGCTATCTGCTCAGCGGGGAGCCTGCTTCCTCCTCTTTCTCTGCCTGCCTCTCTGCCTACTTGTGATCTCTCTCTCTCTCTCTCTCTCTGTGTCAAATAAATAAATAAAATCTTTAAAAAAATAAAAATAAATAAAATCATAAGATTGTGTGTGTGTGTATGTGTGTGTGTGTGTGTGTGTGTGTAGAAACTGACAAGTGAATTCTCCATTGGAAGTACAAAGAAACTAGAACAGCAAAAACAATCACTGAAAAGAGTACTAGGACATTAATTCAGTTTATTTTAAACTACAGTAATTAAAACCATGTAGCATTGGCATTATATCAGTGAAACAGAACAGAGAGTCCAGAAATTGATGTACACTTCTCTGGTAAATTGATATTTGGGAGGGTATAGGAAATGAAGTGGAGTAAAGAAATTATTTTTAATAAAAAGTTTTGAAAAAAATACATAATAATTTTAAGACAAAGAAGAATCCCATACGTTACCATACCCTGTACATAAATATCAAAGATTGAACATGAACTTAAGTTTAAAGTCTAAAACTATAAAATTTCTAGAAGAAACTATAGGAGAATATATTTACAGTCTTGCATTAATGCAAAACTTTCTTATGACTCAAAAACTGGAAACCATAAAAAATTGATGTTAGTTCATTAAATTGAGAATTTTCCATTCATGAATAAACATACTTAAGAGGCGAAAGGGATGAGGCATACTCTGGAAAAATCTTTGCCATACACATTCTGACAAAACTTATATTCAAATTATACAAAAATTTAAAAAAAAGAGTGCTTTTTCAGTTTTAAAAAAAAGAGTGCTTAATAAAAATAAATGGGCAGAAATTTGAAAAGACACTTCACAAAGAAGGTAAGTCTCATGTGAAAAACAAGATAACCCTTAAGCACTTTAGAAGATGATCAGTATCATTAGCAATAGGGAAAATGCAATTGAAACAATAATGAGATACCATTTTCCAACCACTACAATGGATAAACTAAAAATATTAATTCCAAATTTTGATGCAGATATGGAACAAATGGGGAGCTCATAAATCACTAGGAAAAGTAGAACATTATACAAAAACTGGGAATAAAAGTTGGGCAATTTTTTAACAACAAAGACAACAACAACACCAATAAAAGCCTTACATATACCCTTCCTATGACCCAGAAATTCCACTTCTAAGTATTTATCCTGGAGAAATTAAACAAATATTTACAAAAAGATTTGTACAAGAATGCTCATAGAAGCTTTGTTTATAATGGCCCCAAACTGAAAATAATCCAAATGTTCATAAACACAAAAAATGGATAGGCAAATTGTGATACACTAGTTAAGTGGAATACACTAATTAAATTTAGAAACAAGAAAGAAGTGTACTACTTCTACACTGACAACATGGGTGAACCTCATTAACATAATATTCATGAAGGGAACCAACTCAAAAGAATATGGACTAAATGGCTTCATTTGTATGAATCTTTAAAATATGAATAACTAAGCTATAGTGATATTAACCAGAACGGTGGCAACCTCTAAGGAGGGTAGGTGAATGACAAGAAAAGTTTATAAAGAAACTGTCTTAGATTATGGACATTTCTAAATCATATTTGGATATGTATTTCAGCATATATAAGTTATTCTCAATAGAGACAACAAAAACTCGTGCTACAGAAACTAAAAATAGATTAATAATTCAACCATCACAGATTTTTTCCCCAACCATTATAGGCATTTATTTCTCACACAGGTAACTTGAATTTATATCCTATATAAAAAACATGACTGTCCAAGGATGCATGTCTACAGTTGGTGGGCAGTTTCCCTTCAAAAAGTGATGCAGGGATTCAAGTGTCACCCATCTTAAGTTTCCCAGGCCTATTTTATCTTCCTATTTTTAACTTTATTTTATGCTTCTGCTATCTTCGACTTGTTGCTGTCATGTTTCTTATACTCATCTAAACTAAACTGACACACAGTGATATCAAATTCCAGATTTGTTTCATAATTGGACTGAACTCTTCACAAGTTTCAGATGTCTAAAATTATGACACAAAAATCCAAATAGTAGTACGAGTACTTAAAAAAAATAAAACTATTTTGTGTTTTTACATTGAAAACATGCTGTCAATTTTTCCCAATTATCATTTTCCTAATTAAAAAAAATAACATGCTTTAGGTCTTGTAATGTAGACATTAAAACAAGTCAAAATAGGTTGAAGGTATTAATAAATGTTTCCTTAAACAATCTATTTTGGGTATACCATCAGAGGGTAAGTCTCAACTATATCTTCCAGGTTGACAGAATGTTCTGGTAGCTTCTTTGGTTGGAGATCCACATAAGACATTTATTTCCACCCATTTATAAAGGTAGCCATTTATTACCTACTATCTGTCTAGCTGTCTTTATCTAGGTATGTATGTGCTTTTTAAAAAAGATTTTATTTATTTATTTGAGACAGAGAGACAGAGAGATTGAGAGCATGAGCACAAAGGAGGGGCAGAGGGAGAGGGAGAAGCGGACACTCCTCTGAGCTGGGAACCCCATGAAGGAATCCATCCCAGGACCCTGGGATCATTACCTGAGCAGAAGGCAGATGCTTAAGTGACTGAGCCACCTAGGCACCCTATATATATGCTTTTAATTCTAATTAACCATCATTTCTCTTATCTTATGCATATAACTTCAGTTTTACCCAGAGTGATACAGCATCATGCTTCCCCGTCTTAAAAATGACCTGAACTTTAAATGCTAATTTTTTCTTCTTACGCCATCTATCAGAATATAGCCACCTTGACATTTGCATAGAGTAATTTTGTCTTGCCCCTTAAGAACTCACTGCATCTTAAAGATGTATGCAAAGATACCCACATGTGTTACACTGTTAATATCTCTGGGATGGGACTTTGGCAAGAATTCTGTGCATGAGATTTTACAGTGAGTTCTCTTCACATATAGTATGTAAATTCAAAGCCTGATTACTAATTTATGACTTTATAGAAAACACAGCATCTTTAAAAATGTTTTTGAAATATTTTTAATCTTCCCTGTGAATCTCATTTCCAATGTGGAAGGCATTTTATCTTCTAAAAACCTATGAATTAAGTTTGGGATGGAAAAATGTTCTCAATGAAGATCATTAGACTAATAAGTATGATGACTGACATACATATATTTGATAGATAAATAAACTATGTAAGCATAGTAGTTTAAGGAACTTGCCATGGTAAATAGAAAAATATTGAAGACGGGATTTGAACCTACTGTTTCCTGAGTCCAAAGGTCCTGATCTTAATATTGCACTAATATATCTCCCACACCAAGGGGTGCATTGTAATGAATTGCATGTACGTTTCGTGTGAATTATCAAGATACCCTTACTTCATATTTTTTATATTTAATTTCTATCCTTGTTTTCTTTTAATTTGAAAGGACTTAAACAATTAAAATGACACCCAATGGCTTACCACTCTTCAAAATTCACACTTTCGTTGCCGACAAAGTATTTATAAAACTAAACACCTCTGTAATTTTGCACTGAGTATTTGAAAACAGCACTGATTGCTAATAACTCTATTCAATATATACCAGACAAGGGGGAATTTCAACTCTTAAGCTTCAGCTATTTTTGAATTGCCTTTGTGCCAGAGAACTCCACCTTAAATTGCTTTTAAAATAGAAAATATACACTGTCTCCTCTCACATAATTCAAAAGTAGTTTAAAGTTATATTTCTCAAAAAGAGAAAAATGACAAGGGAGCTGTGATCAGGTCTTTGTAGTCTGTCCAAAGAACATGATTTGGAAAAAAATTTTTTTTTCTTTTTTTTCTGGAAGGGAAGGATCTATGGTACAAGTGTTTGGAGAAAGTTAGCTACAGTCTCTGCTGTCATAAATATAATGTTTGTGTGGTATTTGGAGATCCTGTAAAGGGCAGCACTAAATTATAGTGTGAGGTGAAATGTAATAGCTGGAGAAGAGCTCGATCTTGAATGGCTGGGATCCAAGTTTCCAAAGTTACTATTACCCGCAAAATGTTACCCATTCAAGCTGTTTTCTTTGAGTTCAGGAGGCAAATTAGATCACCTTTCATGACCTTCATCCATTCACACCTTATTCATGGAAATATTGTCACTGTAGTGGCTTCACGTACTGTCTTAATGAACTGCTTGCCATTAGTCAATTTCAGCAGAGTCCACCTTAGTTTTACTGTGTCCTCACGACTCAGAGACCCAAAACACAGGCAATACTTTGGAGGGAAAAAGCAGACTTCAATTTTTTGTGGCAGGGTGGAAAGTAGTTCAAAGCTGTATTTCCATCAAGTAGAACGAATGCAAACTAGCACATGATATGTGTCTACAAATACTGGTTTAATGAACATACAGCACATATCAAACAATGGGGATTTCACACGTACATGGAGCATATATCTATTGAACACCTCTACTTTGCACAGATAAATGGAATATAATAATGCTTGTTTAATGTTTTCACATTGTGTTTTGTTAAATAATTGATCTTTGGAGCTCAGAAACTTGGGTCTAAAAAAAGACATATCCAAAATATTATCATACACCTTTTTAAAAAATAAATATTTTGGAAGCATAAGTAGAGAGCAATTAACTCTACCTGCAGACAGCCACCAGGAACCCTTCATAGCAAAGGTATTATCATCTATGATAGTGGAGATGCACACATAACATTGTGTAATTAGAAGGGAGCTGCTAGACAGACAGAAGAGTGTAGGGACATTCCAGATAGGAGAGAGGATATATCCAAAGGCACGGAAGCTGTGAGTAAGCATTCTCTGCAGGCACTTAGGGGAAATTCAAAGTTTCAAGTTCTGAACTGTATTTAGAGTCAAGAGAGGTGGGGAGAAGATTAAAAAAAAATAGGGCTTTAAGCTTCTGTTGTGGATTAGAATAAAATTGATGAATTGGAGGATTATCAATAGTTTTTAAGCTAAGGCTTGGCATGATCCTAATTTTGTTTTAAAGAATCCTGGCAAGAAGTGAGAGATGGGATGAAAAAAAAAACAACAAAACTGGAAGCAGCAGGGTCGGATAGGAGATACCATCTATTATCAAGTGGATTCTATGTAGCGAATTCCATATAATGTCCCTTCAAATGGGAGTCCTAATTTTCATGCAGTATGCTGTCAGTGATACATGAAAGATTAAAATGTAAAACCTGGGTTCCAATGTGCAGACCCTTTTCTGCATCTCTTTCCAGAGTAGGACAAATTAAGGCAATTTAATTTTAGACTATATCACTTTCTAGATGTGCTTGAGGAAAAGAAACACGAAGTGCGAGTGAACCTCCTGACACTAAATTACAGAAAAAGTGTAGAAATAGGCCTGCAAAAAGGCTTGAGCTGTTCTGGTAGGTGGAAGAATAACATCGTCAAGGGAAATGTGTGCAATACATTGAAACTTTCCAAATGAATGAGATTAGAAGTTTCTATTCTACTATTTAACATTAGATGATGGATGTATTAGGTACCTACATTGTCTACATTTTTTGAATCAAGACATTGACTTTTGAGATGTTCAGAAAAACTCAAATGAATGCAGAATATAAACCATCTTAACGCATGCCTTTTCTGAATTCTATAAATGATGTTCCTTGTATCAGCTTTGCAAATTGGCGACGGTCATAAGCTGGGTGAGAGAGAATGGCACACCCTCTTAAGCAAAAAGCTCTCCACTGCTTGGAAGGAAACAGCTTCAGAGTGAATCTGGCTTAAAAGGATTTGCCTTATGAAGGAAATTCTGAGGATCAGACTCAGGCTTTCAAAAGGCTTTTAGTTTTGTAAGATTATCTTATTTCAAATGACCAAGTGCCTCTTCCCACCTTATTAAGAGCTGGTAAAATATTTTGAGTGACTTAAGATTTAATCTGAGCAAATAAACGCCCAAAAAACAAAAAACAAAAAAACCACTCTTTGAGTCAGGTAACACCAAAGATATACAAATCTTAACATCAAAAAAATTTTAGTTCCAATAAATACCCTAGAAGAATATTCACTATTAATAGCATGTTTTCATCAATGGGAAATTGTAAATAACATAGATATGCCTCATTTGGAAAGTATATAATAAATTGTGGCTTAGTCATATAATAGAATTCTAAAATGTTAACTAGATTTGTGTGTGTGTGTGTGTGAATATATTAATAAAAACAGAGCTCTAAAAAAACAAAAAACAAAAAAAACCCAGAGCTTTTAGTGAAAAAAGCAATGGGCAAGATGATATGTACACTACTATATCAATTATGAGTATATTCAAAGCAGCAAACACATAGGTTGTTGGAGATGTCTACCTATAAAAATACGAATCATAGGAACACTCGCCTACTTGAGGATAATAGTTACCTCTTGGAGAAAGACCCACAATTGGGGTATTTTGAATAATGGCTGTTGATAATGTTTGTCTGTTTAAACAAAAGTGGCCTAAAACAAATATAACCACTTGTTGAAACGTGTTAAATCTCCGTGTCAGTGGGTAGGTGTCAGTGTAGTACTCTCATGTATTTTCCATGTTTTAAGTATTTTGTAATAGCATGATTCAACCCCCACTAATGAATCACTAAGAGTATCTCAACTGATAAAAACACAAATTCTACTCATTAATTTTTAATGTGTTCAAAATGGCCAAGAGTCCAGTTAAATCCCAAGGGTAAATAAATGCATATACGTGAAAAGAAACATGGCAGACATTTCTGGCTTTAATTTTAATGCACTAACTTGGCTATTTACAAATTTAGAGGGGGGAAAAAGGCAGTTAAAAAAGCTGACAAAAACCTGTGAACAGCTAATATTAAAAATCCACAAATACACCAAAAATTCAATCACATTTAGATGCTCTGTTTTTGTTTTTGTATTTTGTTTTTGTGTGTGTTTGTATGTTTTGCTCCAAGAAGCAAAATCTAGTCTGCATCAAATTAGTCAACTTCTTATTCCTGACAACGACAGTAACAAAGAATGCTAATGCATGATATTCAAATAACTCTTATACTTTTCTAAGCATACAGTTAATATAGTTTCTGATGGAAATTAATATGTGTTTAAGTAGAGAGGCAAAAGAATATTGCATTGGCTTACCTTTGCTTAAAAATTAACTCACCAATAGAAAAGTTGATCCATGTGGGAGAGACTCATAGACCTAAATAATTCTTTTTGTAGTAGTTAATAAGAATGCAAACACCTATTGATTTACTGGTAATTAGATTTTAGTAACTATTCTACATATAAGGAAGCAATAAACAACCAGCCCAAGTTGCTTAAAAGTCTGTGATCTGTATTTTATCAGGATAATATCAGATAAAATGTTTTAAGTTAGTTTATGTCCTGAAATATAGTATGCTGTGGCAGAAAAAGCAGACCTCCTTAGTCCCTTTTTATTATCAATGAAAAAACATTTTTTAAAAGTAATAAAATGTGCAAAATGATAATTCTCTTATGAGCTATGAGAGAACATAGGAAATAGTAGGTAAAAATAAAAATGGGGCCGAGATCACAATCTAAAAAAAGAAAGTTAAATTTAAAGAAATGAAAACCTATAACCAGAAATTGGAAATTATCAATAAGAATTATACAAGAATGTTAGTTCAATCAAGTAGGGTAGCATGGAAAAACAGCATTAGTTTATATTCATGTAGTTCTATAGCAACCGTAACTTCCATGCATTTGAAAAGTGTAATATAGATGCATATTATAGCCATCCATAAGGATGCAGACAAAAACCAGCAACTACTGTAATTATTCATTTTCAAAAGATCAGTTCAATTATGAAATTAAATTTAAGGACATAAAACCAAACATTTCAAAACAATCTATAAGAAAGAGGAGAGACTGTGGATTTTGAGAAACAAACAGGGTTATGGAAGGGAGGGGGGCGGAGGGATGGGTGGGCCTGGTGATGGGTATTAAGAAGGGCATGTAATGCATGGAGCACTGGGTGTGGGTGCATAAACAATGTATCTTGGAACACTGAAAAAATAAAATATAAAAAAAGAAAGGTTTAGCTACATAAAATTAAAAAAATGAACACTCATATAAAATAAGCATACATTATTAAATTGTACTTAACACATTTGGGAAAGTAAAAAAAAAGAGAGAGAGAGAGAGACCACCTTATAATAATTCAGTGATTTTCTTCCACTTGAACTAGTCTTATGAAAGTTCTACAGGAAAGTTTCTTTTATTGTGGTTAAAAGAAAAGAAGAATTAGTGTGTGGCTTCATGTGGAAAAAATAAAACCAATGCATTTTAGAAAAGAGGTAAGAAGAACCTGAAGTGAATTGTCTGTGCTTATATTAAGAAATGCATGCTAAACCTCACAAATGTTTTCATTTTACATCAATTAATTTTATGGCCCAGAAAACATGTCATACTATTTTATAGATTATGCAATTACTAGTATTGGATTGATAATGTTCACCCATAAATATCAGAGTAACTAATTAAACTGAGTAGAGAAGGAGTGGGTATAAAGATGTATGTATATAGTATGTAATAAACTATCCTGAAAAATTCAGCATTGATTTATCACAAGTATAGTTTTGATAAAGCACTATAAAATATAGTTTTACTTTGCAATCAGGAACACGTTTCATTTCTTGTAATTTTGCTCTTCACATCAACTTTCCCCTGAGGTTTAAATATTTCTTTATACAGTCCTTATTTATGCACAAAAGTCAAATTCATACCTCATGGAGTTATTTCATTTTAAGTGAAAATGTTTACATAAATCGAAAAGGTAGAAAGTTTATAAAATAAAGATGATGTTGGATGATTGAGATTGAAGTGCTTCAGGTAGGAGTCACAGAGAAAAAATATTTATCCCCAAATTATTACGACAAATTCTATTTCTAGATAAGCTGCCTCTGGTCTTGTGTCCTATCTGAAAGGCAAACCAGTTTTACTACGGCAAGAGTGCTGTCCAGATGGATTGAAACAGAGACAATACCAAAACTTTTCCAAAATGTGACTAAAATTGTTTGTAATAGTCTAGGGAAGGTGTCAACATCAATACAGTCAGTAATATTGTTTAGGAAGCATCTAATTCTATTTATCTAGAACTTCTTTCCTTTTGTTTTCAGCTGAGGAAGTTAATGTGTAGTGTCCTGAAAAGAGCTGACCTGAGTCATTGAACTAGTTCTAATATCAGCTCTGAGTTTACTATGTGACTCCACACAGGTTCCAAAGCTATCTTTGAGCTATTTCCTCATGTCTCAAGAAGGGACTAATAGGCTTCTGTCTGCTCAAAAATTCTCTTATTCTAAGTCTGCAGAAAAGCTGTGATCTAATCATGTGTATGGGCCATTCCTTAGGGTGTTAATCACAGAAGGAATATCATAGTACACACCAGAGGTGAGAAGATATCAAGATAGATTATTGTGTTTTTTATCTCAATATATGTATGCATTTCACAACCACCATACATTATGCTCAATTCCATGCTATCAGAGTTTTAGGAGAGACAAGTCAATAGATTCCATTAAAATGAGTTCTCCTCTGCATGGAACTAACTATGACCTAGGTAGGGCCGCTTCACCACATTTCATCCATTACTTGCTTAAAATAAGCAAGTAATAAGTAAGCTCTGTTTAATTGTAAAGGGTTTCAAATAGGGCAAATAAAATAGTGCATGTGAAGATATTCTGAAAAACATAAGGTACAATAACAATTCAAGTTATTACGATGAAATCACAACGTTATAGTTTCTTGGTCAATGTTCCCAAGGAATAATGATCAGGATTAATCCATCAGTGTCACCAATTGTACATGATGCCAAAACATGAGGTTGTTCCTACATGTATTTACAAATATCCAGATGTTTAGAGTTATTCAGGCACATTATTGATTTTTTAAACAACATAATCTGGATATGTTGGCAATATTGGCAATTTTATTCCACGCTGAGGCTGCACTTTATCCCTTAATGTGGTTCAGATGTTTCCAAGTGTTAACACATTCACTGAATTACACACACATAGTTAATGAAAATATTATGATCCGATAAATACAGCAAGTCAAACTAGCACCTTCTTCTCCTAGCCCCTTTTTTCAAATCAAGAGTGGTGAAGCACAACCAGTTAATCTAACATGTGTATGAATGTGGTGTGCTAGAGTCTGGCATTGGCCAATTCAGGGCATAGCAAGCAGCTCTTGGTTTAATGGTCTCCAGCCTGAATAGATTTCTTGATTTGGATCACCAGAGATAGCATGAAAAGTCCCTTTGTTGAGTTTTAGTTTTTCTTGGCTTTCAGTAACACAGCATGAGAGGGATAAGATTTGGCACTCTGTATCTAAGCTGTCATTTGGAAATTTCAGATTTGGATTCTCTTCCCAGCATTGAAACTTCTTAATTCAAACCATTCTATACTCCCTGAGCACTGATGCTGTATCCTCCTGCAGAGAAGGAAAAAGTGACTCCACTATGTCACCTGGCTTGCCATGTCACCCCAATATTCTTGATAATAATAATGGGGTTTTCAATGACAGTATTATGGAATTTTTCAAAGTGCCAATGAGTCCTATTAATATTCTTTGACTAAAAACTGTACTGGTCTCTATTATTTAAAATGAATCAAAATTAATCATTAAAGTATTTCAGACATATTAAGCCCTCTCTGGCTACTAAATTTCCACAATATGTAGGATTGTTCACCAGAAAAATCATTAAATTCTAAAGAATATGGTTCTTTGTCCACTGGAAAGCATAATCACAGTATACATTCCTGACATTTGCCTACTTATTTCTATCAGGAAAGTATGTAGTATGTTAAAATAACAACAAACAAATTCTTTAAAAAAACCCCATAATTTTAGTCAAGAGAATTTCTCTATCTCTAAAATTTTCTTCTGGCAATGACAACCACTTCTTTCCAAATTATTACAATATTGCAATGGTGTTACAAGATGCATGCTCCACATTTTATTTTTTATTTTACTTTAATTATTACGTAAAATACTGACAGAAAAATGTACAAATCATAAGGGTATGGCTTCAAGGGCGCCTGGGTGGCTCAGTGGGTTAAGCCTCTGCCTTCGGCTCAGGTCATGACCTCAGAGTCCTGGGATCGAGTCCTGCATTGGGCTCCCGGCTTGGGAGGGAGCCTGCTTCCCCCTCTCTCTCTGCCTGCCTCTTTGCCTACTTGTGATCTCTCGCTCTCTGTCAAATAAATAAATAAAATCTTAAAAAAAAGTGTATGGCTTCAAGAATTTCTTAAAGTGAACATCTTCACAAAGCCAGCATGAAGACTAAAAACAAATAGAACATCGTAGAGCTCTAAAGAACATTTTGTGCCCTGTTCAGGATACTACTTAGCTGAAAATGTAACTGTTATCTTCGTTCTATCATAAATTAGTTTTAACTTTTTTTTTTAGTTTTAACTATTTTTTAAGATTTATTTATTTATTTGAGAGAGAGAGAGAGAGAGTGAGTGTTTGAGCGGGGGAGAAGTAGAGACAGAGGGAGAAGGAAAGAATCTCAAACAACTCCCCACTGAGCGTGGAGCCCAATGCAGGGCTTGATCTCATGACACTGAGATCATGACATGAACCAAAATCAAGAGTTGGATGCTTATCCGTTCTTGCAAAATCAAGAACTAACTGAGGTGCCCCTAATTTTAACTATTTTTGACCTTGACAGAATGTACACTTTTGCGACTGGCTTCTTCAGCTCAATATTATGTTTGTGACATTTCTACAAGTTTATGAGTGTAGTTCATTTTCATTATTACAGAGTGTACTCACTATGTCCATACCATGAATGATTCAGTCATTTAACTGCTGATAGATATTTGAGTGGTTTCCAGTTTGTGATGACTGTAAAGGATGCTGCTGTGATCATTTGTGCATGCATATCTGGTAAGTATGGAAACACATATAAACATGACTGTACTTAGATGTGGGATTGGTAAGGATAAGGTATACACATATTCAGCTTTAGCAGATAATGTCAAATATTTTTCCAAAGTGGTTATACCAAGTTGTATCCACACCAGCAAAATATAAGAGCTGTAGTTATGAATGCTGTGAAAGGCGTAAGCCTGATGATTCACAGACCTGTACCCCTGGGCAAATAATAATAATAAAAATAAATTAAAAAAAAAGAGCTGTAGTTAATCTAGTTGTTCTTATATTCAATTGAAATATATCAATGTGGTTCAATGTGCTTTTCTCTAATCACTAATGAATGTGATCACTTTTCCATGTATTTGTTGTCCTCTTGATCACCTTCTTTTAAGAAGCACCTGTTCAAGTTTTTCCCCCATTTTTGAACTAAATATGATATGTTGTCTCCACAGATAGATATTTAAATAAAAAAGTGTACTTACAGCTCAAATAACTTTTAAAGATAAGTTTAGCTTATTTATTCAACCACCACAAGTTATGAGTCAGGAAACAGAATATTATCAGCACCTCTTTCATCATCCTAGTCACTACCAACCCTCAACAATAATTGCTATTCTGACAACTAGTAAAATTACTTTCGTCTTTAAAAAATTTATGTAAGTTGAGTTACACCATATGTACTCTATTGTGTCTGGCTTCTTTGATCAACATTATGTATGATGGTTTTAAAATAAATCCACAAGTTCTTTGTTATTCCTCCCTTGGGAAGGTGGAGCATAAATTCCCTACCTTTGAGTGTGAGAGTGTAAGGTGGACTTAGTGATTGACTTTTAATAATAGAATAGAGAAATTACAGTTTTAGCATCAGAAAAGCACTACCTATTTATTCACATACCATTTTTAATCTGTTTATTTGTAAACTACTCCATATAACCTACAAGATGGTACCCCTTTCTTGCCCTACCAAAGTTGTATCAGAAAAGGCCAGCTAAAACAGAAGGTGTAATAAAATTTAGAGTTGTACTATTCAACTATTCTATTCAAAATGTCCAGGTGTTGATTTAAAAAAACTATTCAAAATGTCCAGGTTTTGATTTAAAAAAAGAAAATATCTCATCATACAAAGAACTAGTAAGATCTCAATCTGAAAAAAAGACAATTAATCAGGGCGCCTGGGTGGCTCAGTCGGTTGAGTGTCTGCCTTCAGCTCAGGTCATGATCCCAGGGTCCTGGGACTTCTCCCTCTCTTTCCACTGTTTCCCCTGCTTGTACTCTCTCTCTGTCAATTAAATAAGTAAAATCTTAAAAAAAAAGACAATTAATCTATGCCAACATTGAGATGACACAGATATCTGAACTATTTGACAGAGATTTTAAAACAGCCATCATAAAAAATGTGTTAACATGCAATCACATACTTGAAAAATAAAAAGCATCAGCAAGTAAATATAAAGTTTCACCTAAGAAACCGAAGATATATGATGTACCAAATGGAAATGTTAGAACTAAAAACTACAACTGAAATAAATTTTAAAAAAGAAATCTCAAGAAATGGCTCAATAACGGCATTGCAGTGACAGAGGAAATGATCAGTGAACTTGAAATTGAAACAACAGAAATTACTCAATATGAACACCAGAGGGGAAATAGTCGAAAAAACAATGAATAGAGCCTTAGGTACCTGTCAGAGTATAACAAAAGATCTAACATGTGGAAATAACAGAGCCAGAAGAGAAGAAAAAATGATTGAAAACTTCTCAAACTTGGCAAAAGATATAAACCTACAGATTCAAAAAGTTAAGGAACCACAAACAGGATAAACCACCAAAAATTCACATCAAGACACAGTTATAGTCAAGCTTGTGAAACTAAAGAAAAAACGTTGAAGGCAATGAGAAAGACATTTTATGTATACGAAAAAAATAAATTCAAATGGACAGTGGATTTCTCATCAGAAATCCTGGCTGCTAGAAAAAAAATGGTACAAAGTTTTTCAACTGTTGAAAGAAAAAATCATATCAACTCATAATCCTATATCCTAGAAAAATATCCTCAGTAATAGAAAGGAAATCACAATATTTTTAGAAAACAGAAAAAATAACAGATTTGTCACAAATAGATGATCCAGTAAGGAATTGTCTAAAGAAAGTTCTCTAGGGGCGCCTGGGTGGCTCAGTCGTCAAGCATCTGCCTTTGGCTCAGGTCATGATCCCAGGGTCCTGGGATGGAGCCCCGCATCATCAGGCTCCCTGCTCAACAGGGAGCCTGCTTCTCCCTCTCCCACTCCCCCTGCTCGTGTTCCCTCTCTCGCTGTGTTTCTCTGTCAAATAAATATATAAATATAAATAAATAAATAAATAAATAGATGATAGATCGATAGATATAAATAAGATTAAAAAAAAGAAAGTTCTCCAGACAGAAAGGAAATAATAAAAGAAAGCATCTTAGAATATCAGAAAGGGAAGAAGGCAGTAAGCGAACATATGGATAAATATAACAGATTTTCCTTTTCTTCCCAATTTTTCTAAATTATCCTTGAAGATTGAAACAAACATCGTGACTCTGATAAGGTTCTAAATATATGTAGAAGAAATAGTTAAGACAGTTTATTATTAAGCAGACTGGTAAAGGGATACAAAGTGAGGTAAGGGATCTACACTTTACTTGAAATGCTAAAATGATGACACCTATGAACTGTTATGAGTTATGTGTATTATATACACATGATATGTATATCATGTATATTAATATGAAACATTTATGTACTACTCAGAGAAATCACTGAAAAATCTATATAACGTGATTGTTATGGGTAGAATTGTGTTCTCTCCAAACTGATATGTTGGTATGCCTACCTGCCATACTTCAAAATGTGATCTACTTAGAGGTAGGGTCTTATAGAGATAATCAAGTTAAAATAGGGCTATTAATGGGAACCCTAATTGAATATGACTGCTGTCCTTATAAAAAGGGGAAATTTAGCCATAGATACCCATGGAGGGGAGATAATGGAAGGAACAGAGGAAGAGGATGACTATTTACAAACCAAGGAGAAAGGCCTAGAACAAATTCTTCCCACTCTGTCCTTAGAAAGAACCAACCGTGCATACACCTTGAATTTGGACTTCTAGCTTCCTGAACAGTGAGACACTTTTCTTTTTCAGTTTCCCAGTTTGTGGTCTTTCACTGTGGCAGCCTGAGAAAATTCAGTGGCACACTAAAAAATACTAAAGACATAAAAAGGAAATTCTAAAAGAGTTGCTCAATTTGTGTAATCCATTGTACGAACAAGTTAAAGAAGAAAAATCACACGAACCTCATAAATTTTGTGGGAAAAGGATTTCATAAAATTCAGCACCCATTCATGAGAAAAATGTCTGTTGATTGTTTCCTCTATTCATTATAGTACTAAAAGTCCCAGTCAAAGCAATTAGGCGCAAAAAAAAAAAAAAAAAAAAAAAAAAG